>BQNB010031778.1:2500-53703 GCA_026074375.1 Tanacetum coccineum | reverse complement strand
GTCTCCAACACACTTTTAATCGAAAGGATTGAACATGAGGCAAAGATGATGGATGGATGTTATTTAGTGAGTTTGATTTTGAGGCCAAGTACCATCTAGGGAAGGCAAATGTAGATGTTGTACAGTGGAGTAAGAAGAAGGAGTGAAGCCAATAATGAGTTCAAGATAGATGTGCGATGATCCGATCTAGGTTTGAGAAAAGGATGTTGGTGGCATAAGATAAGATTTCCAAAGCAAAGAACGCATCAACATAAGATGTTGCATGGCTTAGGTTAACTAATCGATGGCTGAGTATGAAGAAGGATATAGCTAGTTGCGGTAGTAAGTATTTAGCGTATTTGGAAGTGGAAGTTGAGTATCAAGGGTCTTTAGGATTGTTGCTACAACCTGAGTTACCTAAGTAGAAGTGGGAAAGGATAACTAAGGATATTGTTGTCAAGTTACCAAGTATGAGTAGTGGATACGATGCGATTTGGGTGTAATCAATGGACTGACTAAGTCTCCCAATTCCTAGCTATGCTTAGGACAAGTATGGTAGATTTTAGAGGTAATTGGAATACTCACTTTCGTAAAGATGAGTTTTTCCCTAAGGTGAGGATTATCATTCGAGTATGGATGTGCTTCATTTGAAGCATGGTATGGAAAGGAATGTAGGTTATCATTTTATGTGCCGTAACTGGAGAGAGTGAGTTGAATGGATCGAATTTGGTACAAGAAACAACCAACAAGATAGTGGTAATACAGGAAAGGCTTGAGGCAGCCAAATTGTCGAAAGATTTAGCTTGATAGTAGTGGGAAACTTTTGAATTAATGCTGGTAGGTTATGGGTGGTTGAAGGTCTCACCTTGGAGAGGTGTAGTACGTTTGGAAAGAAAGACAAGTTAGAATTGAGTTATGTAGGATCATTTGAGATCCTTGGATGGATCGGGCCTATAGTTCGGTTGAGAATTTTTGTCTTATGAGCTGAGTATTGGAAATTGGATTGGGAGGTGCTGAATGTTTGAGTAAACCTGAATTTGCGTGGATTTTTTAGATACGTTGAGCTTTGTAACATCTTATATCTTAATTTCAAGACAGTTCTTGTTTGATGAGTTGCAGGGTTAAGATATAAAATACGTTGTTACAACAACTTAAGGGTTTTGATGAGTTTTCTCGACGACGAGCGAGGTTCATGTAGTGGGATGCTTCTTTTCGTTTGGGGTTGTCGTGTTGTTAATTGCACCCTTGTGGGGGTAAGTAAAATCATTAGCAGTTGGATTCGGATTGTGGAAGTTAGTCGAGATTAAGGTTGACAAGACTCTTTGTTTTGTTCAAGGAACCGGTGTTGTTGTGGACCAAGGAGGTCATGGGTAAAGCGGTAGTATGATAGCATTTGTGATAGTTCGTTAGGATTCGAAGGTGGTCCTGAGTTACGTAGGAACGCACAAGGATCAAATGAGGTTCTAAGTGTCTAGTTGTCTTGTCGATAGTAGCTAATGCCTCGAGTTGTTAAATCTCTGGACGAGATTTTTCAAGGTGGGGATACTGTGACAACCATGGCTTGAGCAGGTTGGTCAAACGTAGTGTTGCCTAAATGGTATATGTTGCAATGTTTGGTTATGTGTTTATCGGTTTTATATGTGTTTGTGTGGATATGTGAGATTGGATAATCAATCCATTGAGCGTGATCGTCTCATTGGGATTGGATTTGTGTTGAATTTTGTGAAGTTCATTTCGTTCACTTTTGGTGACAAGGAAATGATTTCGGTGATTGAAGCGGTTTTCACATGAATTGTGTAAGTAATTTTACGTATACGTATTTTTTGTGTTATTAATTTAAGATAAGTTAGGTTTTAGAGGTTAAGTTAAGAGAAATGAGTGTATTTGATGGAGAATTTTATTTTATTCACTTATTGTGATAATGGAAATTGATTGGGGTAATTTTGAGAGCAATTGTTTTGGTTAATATGTGGTGCCTAGGTGATGGATTAAAATGGTAGTGTGTTCATTTGTGAAAGAAATAAGTTTGTTAAAATATGAGAATTTTTGGAAGACTTTCTACTTTTAGAAAGTGAATTTGTGAAATGAAAAGTATTTTTGGAAAGTTAATTATTTTTAAAGTCTAGTAAATAGCGTTTAAGCAAAAAGGTATGTGCAAATATGCTTAGGTTTTTATAAAAACTTAAGGTAAAGCAAATATTATTAGGTAAATTAATAAATAAATAAATTTTTTTATAGACTGGAATAGTAAAAAAAAAATTTTAAAGAGGATAAGGGGAAAGAAAAGAAAAAAGGAGTTTTAAAAGGAAACAAACTCTTATATTAGATTTTATCTATATATTAATTGGGGGCCTATAAACTACAAAATAAATCCCATATCCTCCTCCCCTATTGCTTCGACCATCCAGAGAGGAAAAAAAAGAGAAGAAAATTTTTAGGGTTCTAAGGTATTTTTTAATCTTTGTTTAATTTTTAGTTTTTATATTAATTCTTGTATCTAAGCATGATGGATTAGGTTAATAATAAATTAAATTGGGGTTATAAATTAGGTTTAAATTTTCCTGGCAGTTTATGTTTAATGATGATGGTTTGATCATTTGGTTCAAGTTGGTTTCGTGATTTAATCATGCCGTTAGGGTCTAGATCGCCCGAAATTAGTTGTTTAATTCACTTCAGCAATATTAGGCAGTTTTGTAACGGTCATAACTTAATCATAAATTATAAAATAAACAATTTACAACAAATTGGAGATAACCTCAGAGAGTCTACTTTCCAGAAAAGTTGGTCTCGTGAGTTTTTATGGTCGGAAAGTGGGTCAAAAGGTCTTTACAAAATCAGTGTGTAAAACTATAACGAATTTCAGTTTTGGTTTTGATTTTTCTAAAAATACTTAGACATCTAGTTAGAGGTACTAAATCATGTGGAAGTTTGTTTATATATTGTGTTTGACCTGAATTTTTCGCTAAGTAGGGTTATGAAGTTTAAGTGTGTTATTAAACGTCTACTTTTAGGGGGTCAGATTTGGCCGAAATATGGATACTTTGGATAATAAATTTTAAATGGTATTAGTAAAAGGGTAATACTTTGAGAGAGCTATGAGGATGGTTCATAAGACATATATGTAGCATGGTGGAATTTTGGTTTGAATTGTGAAAGTGTTTATGTGGTAAGTTTAGGACGTGTTTAAAGTGAGTATTAAAATTTTTCCTCTAATCCAGAAAATTTAAAGTTAGGATTGATGTGTAAATGGGTATATAAGATTTGGAAATGGTTTAAAACAAGAATAGCAACTATGGTAGATAGCTTGGATATCCATCATAGTTGAGGGTTACATCCATATTGGGTTGAATGCCTATTGATGGTAGCTTATTGTGTGCTTATGTGTTTAGATTATCCAGTGAAAGTGTTTGTGAAGCTTTTGTTGGATTCTTTTGGGAAGCTAAGCATCAGGTGAGTTTCATAGTCCCTCTTTTTAATGTTTTAAATTGGGATGGAAATGATGCTAAGTGTTTTGGAAATGTTTTGAATTGCTGTGATTATGTGTTTTGTTTGCGTGTGGACATTAAGTGACTGCATATGGCTTGTTGTTGCATGATATTGTGTTGTGTTGAGGATCATTAATAGTGGGGCTGATCATCTCACGGATCGTTAATTTGAGATTGATCAACTCAGTGAATTTGGTATGGGTTCACAGGACTATAATATAAGCTTCAACTGGTAGACTTTTAGGTGCGTAAGTGACGTATGTGGGATCGGAGGGGTACGCCTACCCAGTATATGTATGGTTGGTTTGATATGGTGATTTGGTTTGCATGTTAGCATAAGTTCATATGTTGCATAATTGTCCTATATTGTTTTGATAATCACAGTAATTGGTTTGAAAGGTTTATAATGTGAGTCTTAAACCTATGACTCTCACCAACCGTTGTGTTGACGTTTTTAAGCATCATTTTCAGGTGAGCTTAATGGTGCTAAGATAGAGCGAAGTGGCTAGAAGAGACCGTAGGATGCTTGGAGTTATTTATGCTTTCTGTTTGAATAAATGCATTTGCATGAATTGTTTGGATTATGTTTTTGCATGTCATTTATTGACGAGACATCTTTCTCATTAATAAAGACACCATTAGGTTTTGGGTATTGTTATGACACTTTGTGTCTTTGCTTTACTTTAGTTTTCATTTTAGTATTCTCTATATAGACACCATGTGTTGTGATGATATCTATTCTTGTTTACGCCTCGCGTTTCCGCCTTGGCGGGGTGTGACATAAAGATGTTAACTGCTAAATTGATAACATTGATAAATGACATGATCTGTTATAGTATTTTTTCAATTCTGTCAAAAAATTAGGTTTCTTTTACATAGTTGGGTTTGTTTAATGTTTGTTTTTTTTTGTTCAGCAATGGCCGAAGGGGTGATATTGGGTTGCTGAAAACACTTCTTATAGCTTATTTGCTCACGGTGGATGTATCATTAGTCGTCACCTGTAAGTTACTATCTTTTAACTTCGAACAATGTGTGTTAGTTTTATGTGTTGTAAGTGGTATCTATATATAATGTTAGTATTTAGGAAATGCCTTGAAATTGTTTTGCGCGAATGATGTTAGAAAATGGTTTGATACAAAAGGTAATACAATCTCCATGTTCTTCAAATGTTTAATTCTAAATCATGTTGAGTGCATTTTATGGTCTTCAATGACGTTTGGGTTTTTGGTTGTTGGTTTTATGTTGTAAGAGATGTGATGATTTTAGGTTTCTGGGATTTTGAAGATCACGTCACTTTCTTGATAAAAGAATCATAGGATGTTTGATGTTAGCTTATAGAGGTGTTTCTATTATATAATTATTGGGTTTTTATACCTTTCATCTAATGTGTTGTGAGTGTTTGGATTTTAGATGTGGAAAACTAATTATGATTTTTTTTTATTTAGGTGATAAAATGGGCTTTCATGATATATGTGGTTAAGATCGCGCGAGCATAGGTTTGAAATTAATCTACTATTGTTCTGTTTAGAATCTGAAACTACCCCTCTTCAGTTATAGGACTGTTATGAGTTGTTGTGTGTAAAATTAAGGAAATTCGAAGAGAAGAATAAAGGGTTGATGGTCAAACCACATGTAATTTACTGTAATGGTTAAATGCTTTTATCGAGTAAAGATGGCCAAAATAAGCGGTTTAGTAGCGAGTCAAAACATGTAAACATTGTTGTTAATGTTACTTTTCCTTTTTGGTTACTTAACGGGAATAAGCCACAACCTAATAGTGAAGCCTAAACTGAATTGATACATGCCTAAAGTGTATGTAGTAGCCGTTTTTATCTATTTGTAACTAAAATGATATTGTTTGTAATAGAAGTGTTTACCTGCTTATTATATTTGTTTACAAAAGATAAGTTGTTTTCTCAGTCTTTAACAAGTATTTGGTATTGCTTTCCTAATTATTATAAGATAAGCAGATACACACTTATACTATTTATTAAGCAGATAAGCAGTTCCATCCAAGTAGATAAAACTGTGTCTTTGTTGTAAAGATCAGTAGATAAGCCAATAAAATGTGAAATCCTTAACACACCATGAGATGGCTTATCCAAATTGTTAATGAGAATATTTATGAGTAAAAAGAAGCACTTTTTAATATGTAGTAAACTACTTAACTAAAAGACGCAATATGCATAAGCAGTTTTGATAAGCAGGTTTGTGATTTGGCTAGAGATGTACAAAAAATCAATTAGGATAGTACTAGGGCCGTCTGAGAAGCTTGAAGTGCTTGACAATATATTTGTTTTTTTTAAAAGCGTCATCATTAGTAGCATTTTGATTACACCTGGTATTACAGTTAGTATGACTGTTGTTAATAGAAACCTTCCATTAAATTATGTGAGTGAACAATTAAAATATCAGGGGTTAAAGTGAATGGTCTTTACAAAATAGATCATAATGTTTATTATCTCATACGCTTTGAGTTGACCCAAAACACTTTTTATCCACTGTTCTATAAAGACTAAGATAGTGTGTCAAACTAATAACAACTGTTAAATTATATCAATCTTAATATAATTTAGTATTGTCATTGTTACTGAAGTGATTTAAAAGGTTTTTTTTTGTGTTTAACCCATTTGACCCGCTTCGCTTTATCAAGATAGAATACACATTGTGTGACTTTGAGCTATTTACTTTTCACGTAACAAAGATACCAACATGCAAGTTTTATATAAATTTAGATTGACAAAATTGGTTGCATTTGTTTTTTACATGTTTTAATTCCTCCAAATGAAATACAAAGTGGGATAGCAAGATTCGGAAGAATGTTGTCGTTGAATTGGAAAGATGTGCGACCTAATGTTACTGTAAGTTCATTGATGTGTTGTTGTGAGTAGGTATTTTATGTATCAATTTTTTACTATTTATTTTATGCCTACTTTACCTAAAATTAACATTTAACGGCGTGTACCGATTCCAATAGTAGTTTCTGTACAGAAGTAGGGGGGCGGGGATGTCGATCACTGAGAGCGAGAGCGTTAATTCCTAATTCTATCAGTATTTTAGTTATCTAAGTTAAACCTAAAACTAATGCAAAAAGGGGGGTTTCTGCCTGAGAGACTGGCACGGTTTTATATATCTAACTATGGTTTTGTTGACAAGTAAGGCAATAAAACACATACAAGAGACAAAAACAAACGAACGAGAAGCAGTCAAGAACTTATGTAAGCGAATACCGTATCAACCATGAATAATCGATAAAACATAGGTTTGTTTATTAGTGCAATGATTGTCTTATCTAGAAAGGTTAATTTCACTTCCTAGACTTTAGGCGGTACTTCTTACTAAACCTAGACACGCTAAATTCTGTCACTATTAGAGCATCCGCCATAAAGTAAAGTAATTTGTTGATTATAATCTATCTTAGGACTAAGTAATGGTGCTCTTACTAATACTTAGCCATCATTGAGATTTACCACTTACTGCTTAACGACGATTTATATACTAGTAGTCCACTGTCCGAGTCCTTACCAATGGAATAAGAATGTACTCGTTGATACCAAGGTCACCTTATGGCTCAACTAAGCTCACTAATCTAAAGGAAAAGATAGTCAATATTTTGATCATATGATTTAGATATATAAATTGCAATATGGAGAGCTTTCCGGAGTCTTAGCCTACGGCCAAACAACACCGAGTTGGCTAAGCATTAAATATGTAGGACTAGACCTAGTTGAATGATAGGTCGCATACTTAAGCATGTAAACGAATATAAATTGATAAACATAAACAACAAACAAACCAAACATTAGATCTTCATAAACATGGCTGATACCTAAAGGTATTAGCCGATAGTCATTGTAAAAATACACACGGTTTGATATATGAATGATTAAAGAAAAGAAACCTCGATCGAACGCGTATTCGGTTGCACGAAGATTACAAGAGTTTTCCTATGATCTTGAGGCTCTTTTCTGACCTTCTATGCTCCTTTATTCGTCTCTTAGTCGACTTGGTGGTTTAGGGATTCACTTGCATATGATTTAGCACACTTAAAACTTGTTTTTGAGTTTTCTATTTATAAGGTCTGGAAGTCGGTTGGATACGACGTATCCATGTATTGGATACGGCGTATTGGGGATTTCTTAGAGTAGGGACCACGTTTGATATCTTCCAGAATATTATATTGATTCCATATCTTGAATACGGGTATTAGAGTCCTTTGTTACGGCGTATTGATCTTCATTGCTTTTGTGGTCTTTGTTGAGTGCAGGCACAAATACGCGTATTTCCTTGAAGGATACGGCGTTATTGGTCTTCAAATATTAATCTTTAATATTTCTTCATTTAAACTCTATATGCGCGCTTTTAGCTAAGTTTCACTAATTACTCCATTTATTATGTAAATTCTCAAATATAAACGATTAAGTAACAATTCTTTGCAATAACTATACAAAATGGGTTAATAACATGGGATAAATGATGCTATAAAATAAACGTTATTTGATGTCATCAAATATCCCCCCACTTGAATCCTACTTGTCCTCAAGTAGCCTTTAGAAGTTTATAAAAATGTATCCCTTAAGGATATTTTCCGTTAAAGCACTTATTTGATCTATTACAAGTACACAACCAAACACCTCACGAAATAGGAAGATGAAAACACTCAAATCACTCAACTAATCTATGTGGTAACATGTAACTAATTCACTCAATTGCTCGGTCGTGATGAGTATTCTAT
Organism: Tanacetum coccineum; assembly: GCA_026074375.1. Taxonomy (NCBI): domain Eukaryota; kingdom Viridiplantae; phylum Streptophyta; class Magnoliopsida; order Asterales; family Asteraceae; genus Tanacetum; species Tanacetum coccineum. The sequence goes on along the minus strand of BQNB010031778.1, from coordinate 45,504 downwards.
CATAAGCTTGGCAAGGATACACATCTCCACCACTAAAGCCAAGGAGTAACAAGTTTATAAAGGTAAATATGGGTTTTTGTATGGAAAGGCGTACGGTTGATCATTCTACAATCTTTCACCAGAACAGTTACCCATTCTAACAAGGACAACTGAAGCACACTACACACCGGATATCAGGATAGACTGTGTGTTCGATCACATCCCCATTCAATTTAACCAACGGTTAGGATGAAGAATGTTATTAGGGGTAAGGAAACCTTCTAACTTTCACCAAAAGTCATAAACCAACGAGGCAGCTAAGACATGCATACATGGCCGTAACGACGGAATAGACATGCATGCTCGAACAAGTCCTCATTCGCGTAAAACCAACGGCTAATCATTAGGTGAGAGGGAAGTAAATTGTTGTTAAATAAAAATCAAGAAACAAATAGATTAAGACTTAAGATACAAGTTGCTAGACACTTTTTTCCCGACCGTTACCATGATTAAGACATAACTATTTACAACGTCTTGATCATAGATAAAAAACAACAACCTAAGTTGGCGTTCCCATAACATTCACTTCTAATATCAAAACTTTACATACTTTACAAGGCAAGTGGCGATATCTTCCACTTTGTACAATACTCTACATCGTTGATTTTTAGACGTATCAACGAATAATCGATCCTTCGTATAATTCCTTCGGTAATGCTTTTTGCGAAACGATTATCTTCAAACTTTCTTTCTCTCTTTTTTGTATTTTTTTCATTTTTTCCATTTTTTGCTAACTATTTTTCAAATCTCGGTGTAGTTTCACCATCTTTCCCATCATAATAATTCCGGATAATTCCTTTGATAATTTCTTCGTTCTTCGGTTTCACCATATAATTGTGACGGTTGTAAAATTCATGAGCTTTGAATATATATATTCCCATTTGCAATGTGCAAATTTCAACGCTCACCAAGATAAAAAATGTCACAAGACTCCGGGAAATACAAAACTTTACACTTTTAGCAAACTAGCAACTGTAATTAAACTCTAAATCTAACAGGGTAGGTCAAGGTGTAGGGTGTAAGAAACAAATTAATTGGTGTAAATGCCTAAAGGATGGCTCTGGGTTGTTTAGTGGATCATCACTTAAGACGAGGTGGAAGGGTTTAACGGGAGGTTTAACTAACCAGTGTAGTTAGTTAATAAAACAAAATGTATAGGCGATTTGGTTGTCATCCTAAATTTATCAATTTTAAACAAGTTACTCCAATTAAAACAATATTACACATTTATTGTGGTATCGGAATTGATATAACCAAGTGATGAGTTCATGATAAACTGAATGGATCTTTGCTGCCTATAAAGGATGATAGCCAAGATGTATAAATACATCGACTATGTAGAAACAATGACTTTGAAATACTATTGTTAATGCGGAATCTATAACACATGGTACTAAGAAGAACAATGAACAACTGAATAACAACTTTATTAATGTGTTTTTGAGGATTACAAATTGCTAACTATGATATTGTATATGATTTGCTAAGCTTGTGTATTCGTATGTAATGCTCTGTTATCAACTATTATCTAACTATGCCAAAGGTGATCCTTTTATATACTAAGGATAACCCTAAATGGCTTACATATCTTTTTCTAAAATATCTCATAAATATCTTTTAAACGGTACTAATAAACTTTTCTATAACGGTACTAACTCACTAACAGTACTTATACTTTGTATGGGTTCTTTATAAGTATAACTGTCTGTACTTACTTATTTGTATGTCGGTACTAAGTTAAGAAAACATTAATCTAACAATCCTCCCTTAAATTGAATGTTAATAACTTATGTTAACTTCATGTTTCTTAAATCCTTTAAGCTTCTTTTAACGCACAGAGGATGTATCAAACTTCTTATCAATTTCTTATTCTTGTTACACTCCTTATCCTTCTTTAGCAGCAACCTTGTCTTTCAGCAATTCAGCAACATCTTTTCAAGATAATCAGCAAACATCTTGATAACCTTACAATCCAACTAAGTTGGTCTTTGTAGCTTTTTGGCAAAAACTACCAGCTTTAACGGATTGGATGTTCCTTTACAGTAGCCGTTTGCTCTGGGATAGATAACTCTCATCTAAGAATATGGTGAGTTAATAACCCATACAGTTTTGGTAAACTGTCAACCATCAACGGATTTGATTTGTCTTTACCAAATACCGTTTGTGTTTGGACTAGCCAATGCTTCATTGTCCATAACATGGTGCATGATAAACCATATAGTTTTTAGCAAACTATCAGCTATCAACAGATTTGAGTAGTCTTTACCAAGAACTGTTTGATCTTGGACTAGCCAACTCTTCACCAAGAAGCAAGGTGAGTTGATTACCATACAATTTTTGGTAAATTGTAAACCATAAACGGTGTTGATAAGTCTTTACCTCATGTCGTTTGCTTGTTGGACTAGAAATCTCTGTATGCCTGTTAAGCAGGTGAATTGTAACCATTTGTTGTGTGGTGGTTAGCCAACACTCATTCCTTCTCACTTCCATCAGTCTTATTCTTTAGATTCTAAATCAGCAAGTACCTTCTTGATAAATCATATCAATTCCAATGCCATAGTACTTTCTTCTTCAGACTCCAATTTTAGCTTTATCATTTGCATCAGTATTTCCTTTTTCAAGGATACTTCTTCTCTATTAGCATTGTGACGACTAATTCTTCATCAGTCATCAAGTGTGTACCCTGAAACTATGCAGCTTCCAACTGACTATTTCCATTTTTAAATTGCTTTGGGTTTGGAGGTTCCAAAACTCATCTTGTTCATCTGGTTTGAACATATCTATTCAAATCTCCCAAAGAACTGTATCAAACCGTTCAGGTATCTGTATCTTTGTTATATGTCCATCACAAGTGATATTACAGCATCTAAGTCTTCTCTGTTAACACTGGAAAAGCACTCTATCAATTGCTGAAGCTTCTATCTTTTGACCATTACTTCTTGTTTCCACATTCCATATTAATCTCTTCAGAATTTTTAGATTATTCATAACTGTGGTTTAGTGCCAAGTTTTTAGTTTCCCGTCAATGATTGGATACTTTTGTCATGTATTTCTAATTTACTTCCTTGTCCTAATTGAGCTTTTGTCAAAAGCACCATCTCAGCTCATCATTCTCTTTCTCAATGTCAGATGGGTCTTCTTGAGAAGTATTTGTTTGAATCTTCTTTTCTTGACTCTTATTTTCCTTGTACCGTGCTTTCTCTTTCTTGTATTCTCTTCTCCTTTATCCTCTTCCTTGACTTCTTCTTTAGATTCCTGCTTGATCTCTTCTCCTTTGGAGGAATCTTTCTTATTCATTCTTTTGATCAGTCTATCATCTTCAACAGACCCAATAGCAATGAAATCTTCATCTGACCTTTTTATCTTTTCATACATTGCTTGTATGTCTTCAAACTTCTTACTCTTCAACTCAGAATGTTTGAAGTTCCCCACATGCTTTAAGTAGGTCATCATCTGATTTCTTAATTGATTCTTGGTTGGAGGTCTGTTTCTGATGGCCTCTGATCTTTGTTGAGCAAGGAATTTTCTCTGAGCAGCAAAATTGTATCATGAAGGAACTTTGCTCTTTCTTCTATTGTGAACTGCTCTCTTTCTTGCTCTTGAAGCTTCTCAGCAAGAATTCTGTCTGCCTCAATTCTTGCCTTTATATCATCAAAGTTTTTAATGAGAGCTTCATTTGTTGCTTTTTCTTCAGCAATTCTATTTCTCTCCTCTTCAGCTTCCCATTCTTCTTGAACTTTCCTTGCCAACTCTTCATCACTCTCAAGCTGTTTGAATTTCTTCACAGCTTGAGGAATATCATCATCTTCACTTTCAGATTCATCCTCCTCTTCAATCTTCTTCTTCCCTTTGTCTTTAGGATCAATCTTTGGAAGAGGCTTTAATGTGAGAAGTGATCTTGTAGAAGTAGGCCTAGGTCTATCAATTTCTTCAACATCCTTCAACTCTACACCTTTCTCTTTTTCTTTAGAAGCAGCTTTGGCTTGACTCATGTTGATGAGAAGTGTAGCTATTGTTTCATCATCACCAAATATTATAGAAGTGGGTGTTTGAGTGGATGTTTGAGAAGCTTTATAGACATACTTCATATTGGCCTCCCTTTAACCAATGTACTTATGGATTTATCATCCCCAATTGAAACAACCAATGAACAGAAATCGGCTACATCAAATGCCTGGTTAGGTAGATCAACGACATTTGTTTCAGTGTGGATCTTAAGCACCTTTATGAGTTTCTTCTCTAAAAGGCATCTCGTATGAAGTGGTGCCTAATTGCATTTTGCGTTGGCAATATGCTTTGTCTTCGAATGATATACTGGATTCTTTACAATGCAAATGGTGCTTTCATTATCAATGTAGATCTTTGTGTTCATGAAGTTGAACCCATAGTCTAACATTTGATTTTGAATCCATAAAACTTGCCCACAGCAGCTTGCAGCAGCAACATATTCGGCTTCTGTAGTAGAAGTGGCCACAATGGTTTGCTTTTTGCATTGCCAAGTAATGAGTCTCCTGCCAAGAAATTGACAACCTCCTGTTGTGGATTTCCTGTCAAGATTTGCTCCAGCATAATCACTATCTGAGTAGGATTCCAAGTCAAATGAAGACTCTCTAGGATACCAAAGGCCCAGTTTGGGTTTGCCCTTTAGGTACCTAAAAATTCTTTTGACAGCACTTAAATGAGAGGTCTTTGGAGTGACTTGAAACCTAGAACAAGCACAGACTGCAAACATAATGTCAGGCCTAGAAGCAGTCACATACATTAAGGAGCCAATCATTGACCTATAGAGATGGACATCAACATCACTGGCTTCCTCATCTTTGACTAAAGGCTTCTGAGTCTCAATTGGTGTACTGGCAGTCTTAACACTTGCAAAGTCAAACTTCTTCAGGATTTCAGCAACATACTTATCCTGGCTAATAAATATACCATTTGGTTTCTGTTTGACTTGTAGGCCAAGAAAGAAAGTGAGCTCTCCCATTGAACTCATCTGAAATCTACTCTTCATCAATGCCTCAAACTCATCACACCAAGACTTCTTTGTAGACCCAAAGATGATATCATCCACATAGACTTGAACTAAAATGATATCATGTTTGTCCTTCTTTAGGAAGAGAGTTTTGTCAATTGTCCCTCTTCTGTATCCATTCTTCAACAAGAAAGTGGATAAAGTAGCATACCATGCTCTGGGAGCTTGATGTAACCCATACAGAGCTTTAACCACTTTGTAGACTTTCTCAGGATACTTAGGATCTAGGAAACCTGGTGGTTGAGACACATATACCTCTTCATCAATCTTGCCATAGAGAAAGGCACTTTTCACATCCATCTGATAGACTATAAAGCCCATATACGAGGCAAATGCTAAAAAGATCCTTATGGCTTCAAGCCTAGCCACAGGAGCAAAAACTTCATCATAGTCTATTCCTTCCTCTTGCCTGTGTCCCTGAGCAACCAATCTAGCTTTGTTCCTGACAACCACTCCTCTTTCATCCTTCTTATTTCGGTACACCCACTTTGTACCGATAGCCTTTTTCCCATAAGGCAAATCTACTAGGATCCAAACTTTTTGAATCTCAAACTGCAACAATTCTTCTTGCATAGCATCAACCCAGCTTTCATCTTCAAGAGCTTCTGAAATCTTCTTGGGTTCATGTTGAGATAGAAAACAAGCAAATAAACAATGATGAAAGTCCTTATGATTGTTTCTCCTTTGCTTTTGAACATAACTAACAAAAGCATGAGCTTCAGAACTTTTATTTACTTTGCTTCTTGTTTGTACTGCTGATGTTGGATCTCCTAGAATAAGTGTTGAAGGATGAGAGGGTATAATTCTTGATGTGGGAATAGGACTAACATTCACAACTGTTTCCAAATTTGTGAAGTCAGCCTCTGCACCCTCATCATCATAAGATGAATGTGTAAAGATACCATCAGTAGTATCTTCATGAATATCCTCAAGTGGAGGTATTTCAAAGTCATCTTCTTGGGAATTGGTTGTGTCAGAAAGAGATAGTCCCTTATTAGTACTGGCAGTACTAACTGGTATGCTAACAGTATTAACAAGGTTAGTACCGCTAGCTTTAGCTGTAGTGCTAACAATACTAAAAATTTTAAAACTGCTAGACTTAGCAGCTCCTGCCTGAGTAACCATGTTCTCAGTTTCTTGTTCAAGATTCTTCCTGAGAGCTTTAGCTTCCTTATTAGCTTCCTTTTCTTGCCTTTGAAGTCTTGCAAGATCATCTAGAAAGATGTGTTCTTCCTCTCTTGGACCTCCTCTCTTATTATCTGATTTTGAAGCAGATGAGTTTGTGGAAGAATAGGAATGCCATATTGGCAGTTCAAAGCAGTCTTGATCAGATTCATCTTCTTTTTCAGAATCCCCAGCATCAATTTTGTCTTTTGTGCCTGTATTTTGGTTAGATTCTTGTTGACCTGCATGAAGGTTAGCTTGATTCTCTGATCTAACAGAATGATAGTTCATAGAATCAGTCAAATAATCAAGGTCAAAAAGCCAAGTTGGTCCTTTCCCTGCAACATTGGGTTTGTTCTCTAAGAAGTTTATGTGCAGGTTTTCTTCAACTCTTTTGGTTTCTAAATTGTATACTCTAAAAGCCTTGCTTTGTAGAGAATACCCAACCAAAAATCCCTCATCAGATTTTCCAGCAAACTTGCCCAAGTGGTCTATGGTGTTCAAGATGGTCACTTGGAACCCAATAAGGTTTTATATAACTTTTATTATTTGGTGTCTTACCAGTAAAGTTTATAAGGTGTCTTATTAGAGGCTTGGTCATAATACCCTGTTAGAAAATAACAAGCCCGTACTAAACTGCTTCAGCCCCAAAAAAGCTTGTTAGGTAAAATGAATCTGCAAGCCATGTCCTTTGCTGCCTCAATATGGGTTACTGTTCTTTCTCTCAACAAACTGCATTTCTGTAGTGGAGTTCTGGCATTGCTGTATTCCCTCTTGATCCCTTTTAACCCACAGAATTCAATAACATCCCTGTTTTTAAATTCTGTTCCATTATCACATCTAATAGTTTTAACCTTTTGATTCAATTGGTTCTCTATTTGTCTTATAAAGTCCTTAAGGATTGCACTAGTTTCATCCTTAGTTCTTAAGAAAAATGTCCAACTAAATCTGCTAAAATCATCAGTGATAACCAAACAATAGGTCTTATGGTTTATACTCCTGACAGATGTAGGTCCAAACAAGTCCATATGAAGAAGTTGTAGGGTTTTTGTAGGGGTGACTAATAGAGCTAACTACCTTGGCCTTACAAGAAGCTTTGTGTTGCTTTCCTTTCTGACAAGCAACACAAGTGTGGTCATTTTGAAAAAGCTTTGTAGGTAAACCTCTGACAAGGTTTCCCTTCACAAGTCTGTTTAGGTTTTTGAAATTTACATGACCCAACCTCCTATGCCATTTGTTAGATTCATCAGTTGTAGCCTTTGCAATTAAACAAGCCAAACCTCCTAAAGGAACAATGTTCTCTAAATTGAAACTGTACATATTGTTTTGTCTGGGGACTTTAAGTAATATTTGATTTTCATCAGGTAACTTAAAATCAGGAGACAAAACAAGACATTCAGAGTCAGTAAACAGAACCTTGTTCTTTTTGTCACACATTTGTGACACAAAAAGAGATTGAAATGCTGAAGTTCTTTCACAAAGCTTACATCCTCAAAATCTAACTTACCAGTTTTTATTTTCCCTTTACCAGTAATATAGCCTTTACTACCTCCAAAGGCAACAGGGCCACCATTAAAGTCTTGAAAGTCAGCAAGGTAAGCCTTGTTCCCTGTCATGTGCCTGGAACATCCACTATCAATAATTCCTTTATTCTTTAGAGTTCTATGTGGATTATCCTGCACATTTAAAAGAAAGAGATTAGACTCTCTTAGGGACCCAAGCCTGTTTGGGCTTGAGTCTGCCTAGTGGATCTTTGAAAGTTGAATAATTTCTAAGACTAGATCCACCATTGTATTTGGAGAGAATATTATTGTTGTATCCTGGTGTTCTCCATTTACAACCTGCTGAGGACTTAACAGCAGTGTCCCATTTTTCCCCAACAGTACTAACTTCTTTTACCTTAGCAGTATAAACTTTTTGGTTTGAAAAATTTGTTCTTAGTACTGTTGTTCTTTTGAAAGGCCTTGATGATGGTGAATGAGTTTTGTGAAAAACATTTGCTGGTCTAACACCATTCACAATGGGCTTAACAGTATTAACTTTCAGAGCAGTGCTAGTTAGTACTGTCTGTCTGTTAACATTTTGTCTAGCAGTACTAAAATGTTAGTACTGCTAGCTTTAGCAGTTTTAACTGGATTATTTCCAGTTCTTGTGTGTACTGCTAAAGGTACAAATTGATTTTGTTTATTTACCCTTTGAACATTGTTCCATGTTGGTTTCCTCTCCCCTGTTCCATTACCCTTAGACATATTTTGTTTGTTTAGTTCAACTTGTTTAGCCAATTTTACATGATAATCACAATCTCTTATTAAATGACTAAAACTACCACAGACAAAACATGCTCTTTCAGTAAACCCATTCCCCAACTCTTTGTTGTTAACCTTAGGTTTTTGACTATGTGTAGACTGATTCTTAACATTTTCCCTAGGTGTTTTTACTTGCTTGTTAGCAAAATAGGTTTACAAAGGGTATCAAGTCCTATAGTTTGTACAGAACTATACTCATCATCACTATCTGATTCATACTCCTCAATGATAGGAGCATCAGACCAGACCTTAGGTTGAACTTCTATATTTGATTCATTGACAACTGGTTCAGACACTAATTCAGAAGGTTCTGTACTAATGTTAGAGTTACAGGTATCAAGTTCAGTTGTTTGGGATTCAGATTCACTTGGTTGAGTCTTTTCTGGACCATATGTATATTGTGAGTCATCTATTTCAATATCAGGTCCAGAGGGCATATAATTCCCTGTCATGGGTGGGGGTACTGCTTGCATTTAACCTGTTTTAACAATCCTTTTATGCAAATGTGGATTTCAAATCACTTTTATTGCCTTAAAGAACTTTGCCAAAACTCATTTTCATAATCAAATCCAATATATCTGTAATCACCATACACCGAGCCCCATTTTATCACTGGCACTCATTTGTTAATTTACATATTTTACCAAGATTTTTTGAGAATGATTCCATTTGTCAAGATATTACTTATAAATCATTTTTTCTTTTGAACTTTAGACAACCAATTTTCTTTGGTATTGTTAGAACATCCGTTTTATATCTAAATCTCATTTTCATAAATTTGATTTTTTGTTTCTTACAAAGTTGTCCTTGGTGATGGGCCAACTAAACTTAATTCAACTCGTAAGATCTTGAGGTATAAGCCTTTATCTCTACGCTTTATAAACATCATATGTTGCTCTCTCTGAGCATCATATAGTATTTTAAGATTAGATAAGACTCTTTACACTCATTTGAACAGGAAGTTACCTGTGTGTTTGATCCTGAGCTGTTGCTAGCCATGAAAGCATAATTTTTATATCTTTTGAATGGAGTTGTCAGTCAACACTTTCTCCATCAACTGTCACCAATGCTTTAGACTCTTCTTTCTTTCCAGTTCTGCTCCCATCTTTATTTCCAGGATTCCATCCATCCCTCCTCCTGTTATCTTCCTTTGTTCTACACTCTCTTGCAAAATGCCCTGTTTTGTGGCAGTTGTAGCATTCCACTTTGGTTTTATCAAAACCAACAGGTTCTTTTGCATCAAACTGTAGCTTTCTACCAGTCTTCTTGTAGAACTTCTTTATTCTCATGGAGATCATTGCCACTTGCCATTTTAAGTCCATTTCTTCAAGGTCATATTCATCAACCTGGTCTAAGTCCTCATGATCCAGTTGAGGACAACTTGATTGACTTGCAAGCAAGGATCTGTGATGTTGTTCATGCTTTGGAATTATGACCAGATGTATTGGAAACACCATAAGCTTGGTACTAACATTTTGTATGTTGGTGTTTTCAGACACAAATGCTACATTTTGCAAGTTAGAAGATGATGTAGTAGAGCCTTTTACATCATTTTCAAAGACTCTTAGATTGTTGTACAAGTCATCAAAACTGAGACTGACCATACATGGTTTGTTCTTCATAATTAGGAAAACTTTGGTTTAACCAAGCAGAAGGTAGAGATCTTAGAAATTTTTGATTTGCATCTTCAGTAGATACACCTGCTCCATGAATCTCTAACTGACTGAGAAGACTTTGGAATCTTTCATAGCCTTTGTGAATCCCATCTGTGTTGGATACAGTGAATCTTCATACTGTTGTTTTAAGTGTACTTTCTGCATCTTTTTGGTTTATTTCCACCAAATCTGGATTTGATGGCATATCCACATTTCTTTTGCATCGTAATTCTTTGGAATGTAGCTAGATATCTTTGGTATGGCCATTAGCAAGGTGGTCCTAGCTTTTCTTTCTCTTTCTCTGGCCACTATTTCTTCTGCTGTTTTAGGAGGCAAAATTTTAATTTGTCCTGATGTATCAGTTGTGACTGACACAGGACCATTCCCATTTTGGATAACCTCCCAAATTGGATAGTCTGTATGAGCCAAATAGTGTTCCATCTTCATAGCCCATATATCATATTCTCCCTTTTTGAGAATAGGCAGCTTGATGGTTGAGACTGTATGAGGAGTTTGTTGTGTTGGTGTTTGTTGTGTCTCTTGTGGAGGTGGTGGTGGTGGATTTTCATCTTGTGTTCCAGACATGTTTAGTTTTGTTGGTTGGAGATGAATAACTGGTTTTATCTGTTCTTCTTATTCAGAGTTTCTCAAAGCTCTGATACCACTTGATGGTCCTGATTAAACTGAATGGATCTTTGCAGCCTATAAAGGATGATAGCCAAGATGTATAAATACAAATGACTATGTAGAAACAATGACTATGAATACTATGTGTTAATGCGGAATCTTAACACAGGTACTAAGAAGAACAATGAACAACTGAATAACAACTTTATCAAAGTGTTCTTGAGGATTACAGAATGCTAACTATGATACTGTATATGATTTGCTAAGCTTGTGTATTCGTCTGTAATAGTCTCTGTTCATATATCTTCTAACTATGCCAAAGGTGATCCTTTTATATACTAAGGATAACCCTAAATGGCTTACATATCTTTTTCTAAAATATCTCATAAATATCTTTTAAATATCTTCTCAACGGTACTAACTAACTTTCTACTAACGGTACTAACTAACTAACAGTACTTAATACTTTGTACTGTCGGTACTAAGTATAACTGTCGGTCCTAACTATTTGTACTGTCGGTACTAAGTCAAGAAAACATTAATCCTAACATAAACACATCATTATCTAAGTGATCATTGCCTAAACAAACATACCTTAATCATTTTATTGAATCATCTTTTAATCACTTTCTTTACAACATTCGATATATGCAAGATTTGGTTAATTTGATCCGTGACAATCTTATTAACCTTAGCACCATAATTACAAACTGTGAAAACTTCAATTCTCTTGGGACGACCTGGACTTACCTAAAGCTATACTATACATGAACGGGTATACTTCCCGAGTGTTGTGTTTTTAGTAAAAATCAATATTTCTAATATTATAAATTTAAAGCTTGCAAAACACACATCATACCGAGACTTCATAACTAGCACCTTGTTGGGTTTGTTCCAGTGCTAACTCAGTCTCAGTCAGCATTATTCCATTTTCTCACTTTACTCCTTTTTTCATATCATACCTAAGGACTTCTATTCTAACTAATGGAATATCCCTAGGTAGATCCCTCCAGTTCTGGCTGGATTATAGGACAGATACCTAACCTAACCACCTTATAACTCCATAAAATTAAATACATGGTCGGTCTTTTGGTATTGTTCTCAGCCTTAAAATCATTTGAAAAACTTCAATCAAGGTACATTGTGATATAAATTAAAACATTTAGTACCTCGAAGTTTTTACTTTTCAAAATTGCTCCTCTTTCATATGTGCATCGATAATCGAAAGTATTTTGCACATACGAGGGAGTAGCTTCACCTGATTCATTTAAGATCACTTTTTCTTAATCGCATAGTTTTGATCACATCTCTCCCCTAATCTAAAATGTCAAATCTTTTGATATTTAGGATATCAATTGATTAAAACTTATTGGGGAGAAGAATGTTTCTGTTTATTAGCAAGCCTTTTTAAGAACATTTTAATGATCCCCCTCAATTTTTGAGGGTATTATATGGTGTTGAGTACGGTAATTTGAAAGATTTTGAATTTCTTGAAAAATTCTTAAAAATTTGTACTCAAACACTATATATGCCTATTATTAGTCTTACACTACTTATTTGCATATTCACAAGTTTTATAATTACGAGAGAATGACCTTAAAGAGTAGAACAAGATATGAAAAAGTCATATTGTCCGCTGAAGCAGTCGAAGGTCTTCCCCGTATTCTCTTCCACCAACAAACTTTTCCAAGCTCCTCAGCAACCTTTTTTCCAGCAACTGATGATCAATATCTTTCACCATGATGCGAGACCGTTTCTTGTCCAAGTTACTCCATCTCCTTCTTGGCATGATACTGTTATACCCCATCTCCAAGTTGTTGGCCATGTCTTTGAGTTTATCCTGAACTGATATGAGTGTACCATCACTGAACTTCTAGAGCTCGTGAGAACACATCAGTCTATTTCTTTCCAACTTGTCCAAGTAGATAACACCTTGAGGATCAGAATATGTAGTATATGGTTGTAGGTCGGAGATGCCAGGCTTGTATGTGAGTGGCCTTGAGATGTTGAGCTGCTTCTGGTAGCTTTCGACTCTAAGTTGAAGATCTTTCACTCTCTTCTAGATTACAATACGTCTTGTGAACATACGTAATGCTGCGGCCAAATACACAATGTCCTCACCATTGAGGTTAAATAGTCTGTTCTGAACAATGAGAAGCAACATGTCCTCGATGTCATTAAGATGAAGTCGTGGAAAGTCGCCTTCCATGAACTTGTACAATTTTTGATCAAATCTTCGAGCTTCGATCTCCTCTAGATGACCATAACCATACCATTTGTTAACTTTGACATGTGTCACTGCCAGAATACGTTTTATAGAGTACACATCATGGGTGGACACCCTTTTACTAGCATATCCATAGAGGGATTATCTTTTGGATCTCTAGTGTGAAGTACCTAAAAGAGCATGTCTGTCATAAGCTACCTTTATAGGACTCCATAATCTGGGTACCATGTCTTCAATTCCTTGTAAATCGTACTTAGCAGCCTTCATCTTGGTTAAAGAAGTCGCGTATGTCATGTTGGTGCTTCCTCTTTGCAAGTATGCCAAATCATTGTTGAAGAATAAATTAGCCGGAACAGTTAGACGATTTTGAGATTCAACCAGAGGTAGTGGTTTGCTTAAGTCGAATGGATGTCTATCTCCAAGACACTATCATCCTTGACTGTGTGTATGAACAGTCTGTTTCTCATAAAAATAGACTTGTCTTTTGAAATGAAGTGTTGGATGATAACCTTAGTAAATCTAGGATAGGGCATGTTCTCCTGTCTTTTAGTACTGGATTCTCTGTTATCAATCTGGAACATGAAATCTTCCTAGAGTAAGTCACCAAAGTCAACATTCTAGTTGTAGAACATCCCCTACAAAATTTGTGCTCTTGAAAGTCGAATCTTATCAAGACATGTGGCTTTGCCAGAAAGGCATCTATTGATGATGGCAGCAAAAGTTCTCCAAGGTTGGTGCATGTGATCTGTATATACTTCAGTAACATATCTCAGATCACCTTTGTAGCCAAGCTCCTTAATAAATGTGACAATTTCTTCATCAGAAGGAGGTTCAACAAATTATTGATTCGGAAGTCTAGGACAGATCTGGAGAATATCACGAAGGACTTCTACACCCATTTTTCACTTCTTCTTGTCAAGCGTAAACTGATAAGAAGATGAGTCTTTAATCTTGGAAATGGTGAACCAAAACTGTTGCATGTAGATTTTTGGTACATCTGCAGTGATTAGGAAAGCAGGGTAGCAAGGAAAGAGTACGAGAGCATCTAGGACGACTTGATAAGTAGGTTCCTTTTGAGTCTTGGTTGGATCAATTCTCATGTTATACTTGGAAATCTTGACTCGATCATCAGGAGTGACCAAAGTGTTGTCAATAGCAACTTGTTTAGCAACAACTAGATTCATGGTTCTGCTAAGAATTGTCCAATACAGTTTATATACAAGCAGATATATATTACTGATTGAGAATCTGGTTCATGTATTTTGATAGTTTTAAGATGCAAGTTATGATTATTTAACTAGGTAATTAAGCATAGTTTTTTAGGCAGTACAATACAGATCAAACAACCAGAAAGTCAACTTAGAAAGTCAACTGACGAAATATCAGTCAAACAAAGTCAAATAGGCTAATTTTATTCCTATGTCAAACAAAGTCAAACCTAAAAAATTATGTATAAATCGCCTAATGTATTTGACTGTGTATAAATCGCCTAGTGTTAATGACCATGTATCAATTGCCTAGTGTAGTGCCATGTATAAATCACCTAGACCAAATCTCATGTATAAAGCTCCTAATACAAATGATGTATAAATCGCCTAGTGTTAATGTATAAATCTCCTAGTGCAATTTTTCATGTATAAATCTCCTAGTGCAATTTTTCATGTATAAATCTCCTAGTGCAATTTTCCATGTATAAATCTCCTAGTGCAATTTTTCTCAAAAATAAAAAAACATCATTATCTAAGCATCTTAGTTAACTAAACATGATCTTAGCAAACACAAACAACTCATGAAACCAATTAACAAGATTTTTCCTTTAAGAATACCATTTTTTTGAATATTTCGAGTATATGAACTCGTCTACCTTTAACTATCAAGATTTTGATGTTCTAGCCTGATATTTCACATTCTAACACTTACTAGGAAACATTATAACACAAATAAGCAGAAACCCAAGAACATTCAAACACCCTAGTCGATTTTCCCTTAAATTCGACCAAAAAAATCACCAAGAACACATTCGTGTTATCATCCCATACAAAACTATTTTAGTCAAGTAATCTACACCCTTAAGCAACAAAACCCCCCAATCAATTTGGGTTTTAATACACTTTTGATTTTGAAGAACCCTAACACATTCTAAGGTTTTTCGAGCAAAATAGTGTGTTTTTGGCTAATTCCTTTTGATTAGTTGACGTTGTGAGTATAATAAACAAGTTTGTAGTTTACCTTAAGGATTAAAACACACGTTTTGAAGGATTTCTTGATCTAGTCGATTTTGAGCAAAGGAAAAAAAATGGGAGTGTTTGTTTAGGTTATGTGAACCAAACGGGTGGGGTGGGATGGGGTTATTCAAAAAAAATTGATTTTTGACACTTTCACCCCCTATAGTTTCATATCCCTTGCATTTTCCTTTAATAACTTTCCTAAGGCAAAGTCTAGTTGTACTTTTGGCACTAATAGTCCCTAAAGGTTTTAACTACTAGACTTAACTTCTTATTTTGCTATTAAATCCTTAAAGGTATAAACACATAACATATAAAGCTCAAATAAGTTAAAATTAATTAACTTCCCTTTAAATATTAATCTGTTATTATTTAAAACCTTTTTCCTTTTATCACATGATGATTTTTGAAGAAGATTATTTTTGACATTTTCTCCCCTTTAAATAATGACCCGTTTTCTATCTAAAGAGTTGTAGTCATTGTTTTAGTGGTCAAGTGCCTCTAAAAATCATTTATTGATGAAACTTTGAGATGATTAACTTCTTTTTAAATCAACACCATTAAAAATATAAGATTTCTCTTATTTTAAACAAATAAATGCACTGACACGTACATATATTGTAAATATAAAGCACGGGTTGTGTTGCAAAGTAAACACAAGCCTTGTATGAATATGAAGTAATTCATACCCAGGAAAAATTAATTTCCCGTTGTGAGGTCAAGTCATCTTTTTGACAAAATACTTTCCTTTAAAATGATGACCGGGTTGCTATCTGAAATAATAGCAAGCCATATGACCTGTTTTCTATTCGAACTTTATTTACAGCTTTGTGCCATTATTGAATGACATTTCTAAAGCCGTAAATATTATCGATTCTAGAAGACATGTCATGAAAATATATTTTTGGTATTTTTTGATTTTATATTTTTTATTTGTTTTTCTTGGTTTTATAATTTTGTATTTTGTTTTTGAAAAAGTTTTATAAAAATGAAAATATTTTTGTGTTTTTTTTATGTTTTCTTGTATACATATGATACATAGGATATGCGAGTTACCGCCATTACTCATCCTCTTCCTCTGCCAGACTCTTTAGCATTTCAGGAGACATGCTTTTCATACCCAGTTTATCGATCAAGAAGTGAAATCTTTCTCGTGGCAAAGCTTTTGTGAAGATGCCTGCAAGCTGATATTCGGTTTTTACAAAGTAGAGCTCCACTACTCCATTCTCCACTTGCTCCTTTATAAACTGGTATCGTACATCTATATGCTTGGCTCTTGAGTGTTGAACGTTGTTGCAGCATAGAGCAATAGCACTTTTATTATCGCAGTATAGAGGAATCTTATTGAACTTAAACCTATAGTCTGTTAGCTGTGATGGCATCCAAAGGATTTGAGCATAACACCCCGATAAGGCAATATATTCAGCCTCTGTACTCGACATCACAATGCTCTTTTGCTTCTTGGAAGACCAGCTAACAAGTTTATCACCTAAGAATTATGCACTTCCTGATGTACTTCTTCTAGTATCCTGACATCCTGCATGATCTGCATCTGAATATGCTATTAGTGAAATACCGGTATCCTTTGAGTACCAGATACCTAAATGAATGGTTCCCTTTAGGTATCGAAAGATCCGTTTAACCGCATTTAAGTGCTTTTCGGTAGGCTTTGCCTGATACCGAGCACATAAGCAGACTGCATGTATAAGGTCTGGTCTACTGGATGTCAGATACATGAGGGATCAAATCATACCACGGTAGTGTGTATCATCAACTAGTGTCCCATGTAGATTTGCATCTAGTTTACTTTTCTCCACCATAGGTGTGTCTACTGGATCACTAGTTAGCATACCATATTTCTTAATAATTTCATAAGCATATTTAGATTGGTTAATAAAAATGCCTCTTGGACTTTGAGAAATTTGTAATCCTAAAAACAATGACATTTTTCCCATCATCGACATCTTGAACTTAGAGGTCATTATATTAGCAAACTCATCACACATAGCAGTATTAGTTGAGGCAAATATGATGTCATCGACATAAATTTATACTAGTAATAAGCCATTTTCTACTTTTCTTGTGAAGAGTGTTGGATCGACTGCACCTTTGGAGAATTGTTGTGATATGAGGAAACTTGACAACATGTCGTACCACGCACGTGGAGCTTGTTTGAGACCATAAATGGCCTTTTTGAGCTTTTACACGTGTGATGGGTTGTCCTGGTCAACAAATCCTTCTAGTTGAGAAACGTAGACCTATTCTTTGAGCTCGCCATTTAAGAAAGCCGTTTTGACGTCCATCTGATAAATTTTCATATTCTTGTTGGCGGCATTTGCTACAAAGATACGGATGGCATCTATTCTTGCAACTGGTGCGAATGACTCTTCGAAGTCGATTCCCTCCTCTTGCCCAAAACCTTAAGCAACCAATCTAGCCTTGTTTTTTAGTACCCCGCCAAATTCGTCTTTCTTGACCTTGAATATCCACTTTAGTTTGATCAACAAAACTTATCTCGACACGAAACCAATTCCTAAACTTCAAGTCTTTTGAATTCATGGTTTTCTTCTTGCATAGCCTCTATCCATGAAGATTTAAGTATACCTTCTTTAAAGTTCTTTGGTTCGACCAAAGTGAGGAAGGAATCAAAGAAACACCACATGGCGTCAGTTTGGAGTTGCTTTCTAGTGGAGACTGGTCGAGATAGATTTCCAATCACGTTTGCTAATGGATGACTCTTAGTCCAATTACCAATAACTTCTAATGGAGAGTGGGATGACTGCCAATTTGACGATGATTCTTGAGAAGTAGAAATTTCATGAAGAGGTTCATGACATGGATCATTAAAAAGAACAGTTGGTACTGGTTCTTCAACACCTTGTGAGATGACTAGAGATTGTTCTTATTTATTAGTTGATGAAGTACTTGTTGAAGGTGCATCTTGATCAATGGAGGTTGATGAAGGTGAACTGGCTAAATCAACATCTTATGGAGCAGCAGCTACTGGAACTGGAGAGACAATACGAGGTGGAGGATTGAAGTATTCATCGAACATAGGTTGGAACAAAAGATCCCAATCATTTTTTATTGGTGGGACAACAGATGGTTGAGGAACATGGTTTGGTACGAGTCATGAACTAGATGTTGCAGGAGTCATAAAATTAGGCTCGGGTCCTGAACTGAATTGTTCATAAGCCATTGTTGTCAGCTCATCAAAGTCTACATGAATTGTTTCAATGATCGTACGGGTCCTTTTGTTGTAAATCCGGAACATTTTCTTTGCTGGAGCATAATCGACGAAGATTCCAATATTTTCTTTTGGTTGTAACTTGCCAAGATCATCACTATCGTTGGTGGGATAACAGAGAGCACCAAAGACGTAGAGATATGATAAGTCAGGCTTCTTGTTATGGAGAATTTCATAAGGTGTTTTATTATGACTTTTTCTAATCAAGGATCGGTTTTGTGTATAACAAGCTGTCGCCACTGCTTCTGCCCAGAGAAATAACGGAGCCTTTGAAAATATCAACATGGTGCGTGCAGCTTCCACAAGAGTATGGTTTCTTCTTTCGACAACGTTGTTCTGTTGAGGAGTGCGAGGAACCGATGTTTGGTGTGAAATCCTGACCTCTTCATAGTAAGCTTTGAGTGTCTGATTGACAAACTCAGTGCCATTATCCATTCTTATGTTTCAGACTATTGCATTGAGACGAACTTGAATCATCTTGAGAAATTTGATCACGAACTCTAGAACCTCATCCTTCGATCTTAGAAATTTTACCTACGTGAACTGAGAGTAGTCGTCAATAATCACCAAAATGTATTTCTTTCCATTGATACTTTGAATCCTCATTGGTTCGCAAAGGTCCATATGCAACAGATAGAGCTTTTCCTGAATGAAGTCTTTCGCTTTTGGTTTATGGGAGTGTTTCTTGCTTTTTCCTAAAGCACATGCAGAACATAAGTGATCCTTCTGAAACTTTAATCTTGGTAGCCAACGAACCATTCCTTGTTTGGCCAGTTGAGTGATGTAATCGAAGTTTAAATGAGATAATCTTCGATGCCATAACCAATATTTGGTTTTGGACGCCTTAGACAAGAGACAAATAGGAGAGGTTGCCATCATATTCTCTAAAGACAATGTGTATAAATTTGAGCCTCTTGATCCTTTGAGTAAATCTACACCATCTAAGTCATGAATGTGGCAGGTGTGTTTGCGAAATGCAACCTTAAGATCTGAATCACAAATTGTCTGACGGAGAATAAGTTGTGACCTAACCCTTCCACATAATAAACTTAAGATATTGTAACGTTTCCCAGCTGATAATCTCCATAGCTCATAATCTTTGTTATCTGATCATTGCCGAATCTTACAGTACCCAGAAATTTTGAAACAAAGTTGATGAGCTGAGAGTGGTTCCCTGTCATATGCTTGGAGCATCCAGAGTCCAGATGCCAGAGAACAATCTGGACAACCTAAAATCGACAAGAGAAGTAGATGGAACATCTGTAGCATTGGATCCCCAATATTGATTGGGTTCCAAGGTGTTAGAAATCCTAGATTCTATGATCTTTGATTTACTACTCGAACCTATAGATTTTATTGGTTTGGGTCTCCTGCTATAGAGTTTAATCTCTAGTTTGTGTGTTTCTACTAATTTTAAAATGGATTCCTTAAGAGGAACTACTTTAGTGGGAGTGAACCTAGTTAAAGGGAACGAATTACCAACTAAAGTGAACGTTCTTCATGTGGGTTTCCACCTATATCCAACATCAGTGAACACTTTACCCATAGGTTTCCAAATATTTTGCTTTTTGTTATTCTTAGCAGACTTAGATTTAGAACACACATTCACATCATTTACAAAATCCAAAACACACATATCATGGATTGCATCAAACATACACTGATTACAAGTAGCACAAATTAATTTTGAATTCGCATTTAACATTGAATGCTTAACATCCACATTACAAATAGGTTCAACAAGATGATTCATTTTATTTGACTTAGATTTAACTTTCCTAAGGTGGTCTTCTACTTTATTCTTCTGGTTGCTACTGGTTGTTTGCGAGATCCTATTGGTCTTTGTATTGCCTGAAGCTTATGATCTGCTAGCACTAGTAGAACCCTTCGTTCCTGTAGAAGTCAACATATGTTTGTTAGTATGGGGACCTACTTGTTGTTTGGTGCTACTTGGTAATGTGACAGGTTCGGCAAACCTAACTTTCTTGTTTTGGTTTAGTGGTGTGACAACAACTAACTTCTTACTAGGTTTGGTGACACTAGGGCATGTATCTCTAACATAAACTAGCAGCTCCTGAATTCTTGTAACATACTTACAGGCAGAGACTAACACACTATCTAAAGGATGTGTTGTGTTAGCTTCTTCAAGTATTTCCTGCAGAGTATCAACATATTCCTGAGTGTGCTTAAGATAGTCTATGTAAGCTTCCCTATTGTTCAACAACTTTCGAGGTAGTGGTTCTAAATTAAGTTTAAACATTCCTAGAGCGATAGTAGTGGCATTAGTTATTATGGCGGCATTATCAAACACATTTTTTCCTATTAATCTCCTTAATTCATTTTGTAATGTTGTTGTCACAAAAACCTTTTCTTGAATTTGACCTTTTAAATCCGCATTTTCAAAAGATTTAGAATTCAATTGAGCGATCAAAGAGTCATTGTGTTCTTTAGAAAGGACATGTGTCTTTTTAATTGAATCAAATTGATCTTTGTAAATCTTTTTCAAATGCTTAATTTCTTTATGCAAAAGTTCGTTTTCAGAAAGTGATTTTGCCACACTATGCTGCAATTCAATGTTTAGGGTTTCAATCTCATCCATATCTTGTTTCACTTTGTCCTTCTTATCAGTTTTTCTTAAAGATTTAATATGGTTCCTCAACTTGTTGACTGTGGTGTTCTTTTCTTGTAGCTGAGCTTTCAAATCATTGTTTTCAAAATATTTAGAAAATTCTAGAGCATTTTGATTTTCACATGATTTGTCTTTTTGAAAAAGTTGTTGATTAAGTTGTATTGCAAGTTCAAGAGAAATGCAATGTTTTTCTAGTTTTTAAAAACAGTTTGAAAGTTTAGTGTACACATCTTGTTCAACCATATTTTTCCTTTTGACAAGCTCAGCTTCAAGATCTAAACACTTGTTACAAATTACACTTTTCTTCATATCTAAATTCACAGAATCACCAAAAACAGCAGTAGAATTTATCACAGTAAGCATAACATCTTGAGACATGATTTGGTGCAAGAGTCGATCATTGTCAAGAAAGAGTTCTTTCTTATGAATTTCAAAGCATTGTTTTTCTATAGAACATTGTTGAACAACATCTTCCATTTGGTTAAAAACTGTTTGCACTTCCGTTATTTCATTTAGAAGATCTTTATCAAAGACATTAAATATGTCTTTTAAGGTCTTTAAAAATAGAATAATTTCATTGATAAAAACAGCTTTAGTGTGTTCAAACCCCCATGAACCCTCTGTTATAGCATCAGGAGTGATCCTCTTTTTCACCAAAATGTCAAAATTGGCAAGATGATATTTAAGCTTTTTAAGGCTTGTATTTACCATACTTACCTTAGGAAGTTCACTAGGAGCCTCAATTTTGACAAGTGAAGTATCATATGGTTCAGTGTTAGGGTTTGAAGTTTGTAACCAGAAAGCTTGTTCAGCAGACAGCTCTTGTTGTGGAACAAAATGTTTTCCAAAATCTGTAGACAATTGATTTAACTCAACATAATTAATTAGAGAAACATTAATTTTCTGTTTTATTAAAATTGGATCATTTTGTTTTGCAAGCATTTTAGATCGACTTACTTCTTCCAAAATCAATGTCTCTTCCTCATCAGTCACAGGGATAACATCATGTTGCCTGGATATTACACTACCATCGTACAATGTTGGCTTAATCCGCTGAGCTTTCTTAAGATAAAACGGATTTTGATAACCAAGTGCTTGTTTGTGGGTGTCATCATAAAAAACTTGTGGATTTGTTAACATGTGCACTGTTTGAGCAGATTGACCCACTTTATAAACAATATTAGTCAATTCCTTTACTTTCTTTTCTAAATCAATTTCCTTTTCCATATATTTATTTTCCTTTTCTTTGGAATCATTTTTGAAAACAGTAAATGTTTGCACTAATGATTCCTTTTCCTTGATTTGATTAGAAAGATTTTGTTCAAGTGAGTCAATTTGCTATTTAAGTGCAAGTTTTTCCCGAATCTTGCCATCCATTTAAGAATCAATTAACTTTTCATAACTACTTAAATTAATTTTAAGTCTTTGTTCAAAAGTTTTGACTCGTTCCTTATATCTCTCAAGCTCAGCAGTTAAGGATTCACTTTGTGTTTCCTTATTAGCCTTATCCCAATTAGTTACATGATTAATCATTTGTTCAGACATTTGTTCAATCACCAATAGTATCATATGATCTTGTTGTGCAGACGAATTAGTATCTTGAACAATTATCTGTTGTGTTTCTAGCAGATATTGAGAGTAAGGAATGATATTACTATCACTTGTCATCTCATTCTCTGGGAGATCAACAATAGGTGTTTGTTCAAAATATTACATCACTTGCACACTTTGATTATCCATATCATTTTGATAGGTTTTAGTGTATGGTACCTCAGAGAGAACGTCTGAACTGTAGTTTGAGAGATTGGCCATTAAAACCGCCTTTGCATTAGAGATGTCATCATAGTCAGAATCATAGGCATCTAGGTCATCGGTCTAGAAGGCAGTATTACTTGGTATGGTTGTCTGAACAACTTGACCATCTGGAACTCCTGGATCTGCAAGAAATGCTAGTTGCTCTTCATCTAAAATTTGGCCCGATTCCTATGCTTGGACTAACAACATCTTTTCCTGGTACCATGTAGTATTTCTTGGCCTTTTAGGCTTAGTGCACTGCCTAGCCATTTGTCCATCACCTTTACAATTATAGCATTTAACAACTCTTGCCTGTCTACTTGCATTGTTACCCCCCAAAATTGTAGCAATTCCCTTATTTCATGTACCAGCATAACTCTATACTTTCATCCCTTGAACTTGTTGCACAGTGACTCTGCCATCTTGAATGGTGGCCTGATTTCTTGGATTAGAGGAAGTTCTAAGTTAATTGTTGGTTGAAGGGAAGCGTGAAGCAGCTACAACCGTCATGAATGCCATTGCTTTGTTGAGACACTCAATTGGATCATCTCCTTGATTAAATACGGGAACATCAAGACCTGAGTCCAATTGAGGAAACTCAGTCAGTGATTGTGTTAAAATTGGAGGTGAATGATAAGTATTTTGAGGAATAGATGATGTTGGATGACTGATTTATGGTTGTGGAAGATGAGATGCTCTATACATTGGTGTGTTTGGTTGAGAAGAGTGAACTTATTGAAGATTTGATGAAGTATGTTGAGGATACTGTGGAGAAGTGTATTGAGAATGATAGTTGTTAAGGTTAGACGGTGTTTGATTGTAGTTGGCAACAAAGGCAAGTGGATCTTGGTATCGTTCATGCAATAAGCGGATTTCATTTGCATGTGCCTCATGTTGTTGAAGATATGAATACGATTGATCATAATTGGTTGTATGCAAATCTCTAGCCAACTTTACATCCGTCAAAAATTTGCTCCATTCTGCTGGAAGACATTTCGGAAACTTAGTATTCACTTGAACTAGTCTCATTGTCATGTTGATGATGTGCATGTCATTGATGAGTTGAGCGAATCTCCAATAGTACTGATATAGTGTTTCACCCTTCACATGAGTAAACTTATCAAACTCGTCATACAGCTTATACTCTCGTTCTTGTAATGACAATGATGCGCCTTGCATTAGAAGCTTAACTTTGTCCCATATCTCTTTGGCAACTTTGTGATGATTGACAATAGCATACACATCTAGAGGTAGTCCTTGAAGAACAATGTTGGTAGCTTTAAGATCACAATCAGCTTGGAGCTTTTCTGGAGCTGAGAGTTCTTCATAGTTCTTAGTTACGCCATTCTCTTCAACAGTAGGCCAGATAAGAGGAACGTTTTCAACTGAGTTAAGTATCATTCTCCCGTTCTCCATATTCTCTATGTATAGTTCCATACGGCTCTTCCAAGAGTCATACATAGTTTTGTCCAACATGGGAGGACGGTTGTCCGCACCGGCAATAATCATGAATTTAGCTAAAGTTGTCATTTTGAATTGTTTGTTAAAATGAGAAAAGATAACCTTTGGATCATTCAGTGATTAGAGGAATTTGTGTTAAAGTGTTGTTTTTAAAGTGATGAAATATTGGAATTACACAGGATTTTATAATTCTAGATAAAACCGAGAAGATAAGTTAATATTTCATGGGATTTTACAAATCAAAGAAAAACCCGTATAAATCGCCTAATAGAGATTGTATAAATTGCCTAAGCAAATCAACAGTGTATAAATCGCCCAAGAACAATGTATAAATCGCCCAACTGCAATGTATAAATCGCCTAAGAGAAACTATATAAATAGCCCAAGTGAAGTGTATACATCTACCAAAGAAAGTGGTATAAATCACCTAAAGTATACGTATAAATCGCCTAGAAGAAAACATATAAATCGCCCAAGAGATGAAGTATAAATCGCCCAGTATACGAGGTATAAATCACCTAATGTATGAAGTATAAATCGCCAAGGGTTAATACGTATAAATCACCTAAGCTTAATCCCACGTATAAATCGTTTAAGCTTAATAGATGTGTAAATCGCCCAAGCAAAGAAACATATAAATCACCTAGAACACTCAGAGGTATAGATCGCCTAGTTCAAAAACTACTTTTTTTTAAATCACTTAAAGACACACTTTTTGATGTTTTTGTTTGATTATTCTTGTACAACTCACTATCCTAAGCTTATAACAACCTTAAAAACATAAACTTTCTAGTTTTAACACAAAAAATTGAAATCAAGATTTTGGTACAAAAAAACTTTCGAACCAAGAAAAATACTCAAAAGATCAATTTTTTGTTGTTTTTGCTAGGATTTTCTTGTACAACTAACCAAAACTAAGATAGTAGAAGCTAAAAAATGTAAACTTTATGGTTTTTGAACACCCAAAAAGTGAAAACTTTTTAAATCAGCTCATTACCACACACGACTTATCAACCTGGAACCATCTACTGTATTCTTGCCTCCTTCCTCTTTCATCACGTCACACATTCTCTCTCTAACTCATTCTTAGGGTTTTGATGCAAGGTTGATTTTAAAGCTTGAATTGGGCAAATAATACCTCATATAGACTCAATAAGGTGTATTCTAAGGTTTTCCTCAATCAATTTAAGGTAAGAATCATTCCTTAAGTTATTGAATTCATATTATATGATTTTCCAATCTTGGATAATGTTTAAATAGGGTGTTTCTAGGCTTATTGAGTGTTCTTGTAGAATTTTACATGTTTATGTGAAGTTTTATTTTTAAGAAATCACCAAGAACACTTGTTATTTTGTATAGGAACTTAGTTATATGATGGGTACCTTATTAGTGTACCATAAACAATCAATTCATAGTGTTAATTTTTAGAAATTGTTTTTGTGTGGTTGCATAAGCCACGAACCAAACACCCCTCCTGTGGCTCAAGTTCCTTTTAAGCTTGTTTATGACAAGCTAAATCATATCCCTAATATGTTCAATGTAAATTGTATGTTCTTAGGTTATGAGGGTTAGATGAGGACGTTTACGGGAGATCGTGTAACACCCCCAAAATGGGTCGCAGCGGAATATGGGTTGGAGGATGTTACATCATAGATCAATAGCACGAGATAAGAGAACGACCTCTATATGAGTCATTTAAAATTGATACATTGGATTAAATAGACTTGTTTGTTACAATAGCCGAAGCTTAAATAGTTCATCCATGAAAAGTAAAGATTTTAAGACATAACAAATATTCCCAAAATGTAATGCATCCAAATCTTTATAGTAATGACTCCAAAATGATGACCACCAATGTATCCTTGTTTCTCGTACCTTATTGACCTGAGAAAAACATGCTTTAAAACATCAACATAAAGTTGGTGAATTCACACCGTTTAGTAAAATGTATAAAGTAGGACCACAAGATTTCCAAAGTAAGACATGTAACACATACAATATCTTAAAAGTAATTACGAGTGCACTAAGCTCATGACACCGAAGCTCGACATAAATAGTAATGCAATTTAATGCACTAAATGGCCATGTAGATTGTTCAACCCGCAACATCCGCAAATTGTTACTACATGTATACTTCGTGTTTTCGGTCCCTCCGAAAACCGATGAGCGCTAACTCACCCTAACGGGGATGTCAATCCCCAATAATCTATTCATAACATTCCGCGCTCGCAAAACTAGCAATTGACAGTTCATGAGGGTGGCAATATGGTTAGCTATTAGGCCAAATTGTAATATGTTTAAAAGATACTTGCTTCGCAAATGTAAAACAATGATGTTTCCTCACCCCAATTGTAAAACAATGAGTTGTATAAAAGCGGGGTATGAACTCACCGAAAGTGCAATAATGATAATCTAAATCAAATGATGAAATCGCCTCGGCAATTTGAATGCAACCTAATTAATTAAAGGCCGTATGAGTATACATTGTTAAAACAAATAAAAATTTCACGTAAAAAAGACATCACATATTGCATATGCCTACACCACCACCTAATAGTTTTTATTAATTAATTAAAATTAAACCAATAATTAACTCGTACTTTATTAAATTAAAGTGTTGTACTTGTTGTACCGTAAGAAAATATTATTTTCCGTTAGCAAATGCATCGTTTGTAAAAATGTATGATTTAATAATGATATTTTATTATTAAATTAATTGTTTTATAAAAATTTATATAAAAATAAAAGTAATGCGCGCGAGTTTTAAAACTTCATATCTTTATCGTTTCGACTCCGTTTTATACGTTTCTTATGTCCACGTCTTCGTATTAAAATAATTTAACAAAACATTATATTTATAAAGTTTAGACCCCTGATGAACAGTAACTTTTACTGTTCATCACAGTTTATATAAATTATTTTTATAAAATTAAATATGTGTAACTTGTTTAAATCATAACTCGTTCGTTATAACACCGTTTCTCGAGATCCTTATGTCCTTGGATTAGTATTAAGAAAATTTATCAATTTATTATATTTATAAAATTTTAAACCACTGATGAACAGTAGCTTTTACTATTCATATCAGTTTATAAAAATATTTTTATAAAGTTAATTATATATAACTTGTAAACTACGTAACTAGTTCGTTATAATTCCGTTTTTCGAGTTCTTTATGTCCGTGGGTTCGTATTAAGGAAAATTATCAAAATATTATATTTATACAATTTATACCCCTGATGAACAGTAACTTTTACTGTTCATCACAGCTTATAAAACTATTTTTATAAAGTTAATAATATATAACTTGTAAATTCCATAACTTGTTCGTTATAATCCCGTTTTTCGAGTTCCTTACATGCTCACGATCCTTATAAAGAGCACTATTTTTATAAAATATAAAACATATGATTTAAAATTCGAATTCCAACAGTAGCTAATTATTAAAATTAGGGTTTTCACTTAATAAAGTTAGTTTGTAATTATTTTTACTTAAGGATCCTTGCACCATTATTTCACCAAGTGTTGTACCGTATATTACACATGTATTTAGTCCTCTAAATGTCCATGTCCTTTGTCCATATGAAATCATCATATACTTTATATAACTTTAAAATAAAACTAGGTGGTTTGCACACCCGATTCATGAGATCCATAAATACAGCAGGTGCATTAGTCAAACCAAACGGCATAACTTGAAACTCATAATGTCCGTATCGAGTTCTGAATGCGGTCTTTGGAATATCTTCTCAGCGAACTCTAGTGATGATAACCCCGAACCTCAGTCAATCTTGAGTAGATACTTGAAGCGCATGTATTGATCGAAAACAGATCATCAATCCTGGGAAGCGGATAACGGTTCTTTACCGTCAGCTTATTCAATTCCCGGTAATCTATGCACATCCGGAATGATCCGTCCTTCTTCTTGACAAACAAGACCGGAGCTCCCCAAGGTGAGGAACTGGGTCTTATAAAGCCTTTGTCGGAAAGTTCTTTTAATTGGTCCGACAACTCCTTCATCTCGGATGGTGCCAGTCGATAAGGTGCCCGTGCTACTGGCGCAGCACCAGGTATCAGATCGATCTGAAATTCCACTTGGCGGGTTGGGTAAATACCCGGCAAGTCCTCGGGAATACCAGCCGGAAAGTCTTGAACTATGGTACTTCTTCAAGTTCCCTTCTCCTTCACTTGTCTTCCGCCTTTTACATAGTAACCTGTGCTAAAAATAGGACACCCTCCAGTCAAATACTTTGGCTTGGTGCACGAGATGATTTCATCGGCCGACTCGTGACCGTTGTTGCTTCCGTCACCATGAAAAATTAAAATCTTGTCTCCAAAGGGAACACGAACAAGTTTCTCATCACAGACGATTACGGCATGATATTTGGCTAACCAGTCCATACCGATAATGATGTCAAAACTACCTATCTCTACGGGCATCAGGTCGATAGTTGAAATGGATTATTTAGAAAGTTTATGAGAGCAACCCCGTAAATTGTATAACCCAAATTATTCTACCGTCAGCTATCTCAACATCACAACCATGGTGCCACGTAGTTGGGATAGATTCCAATCAAAGAACTAAATGCATTAGATATAAACCCTCTATCGGCCCCAGTGTCAATAGTAATTGAAGCATAAAGGTTTTATTGTTGTAGAGGAACTACCCGGACAAACATTTGAGTTCGTGGTTAGTTTCCAGCAGAGCCTACAACATAAGCACTTGCACAACATTGCCATGTCCAGCCCATACCCTTAATTTCCTTTTCTTCAGCTTTGGGGCAGTCATTCGTAGTGACCTTGCGCTCTACACTCAAAGCAAGTGAAAACACTGGGATTTATCCTTGTGGTCCTCTGGTATTGTATTTTTGTTGGTAGTAGTTAGCAGCAGGTCGAACCTTACAGTCCAGGCCGAGTGACCAGTCTTTTTGCAAAGTTAGTGCACTTATAGGTACATGGCCCATCGTGGTGATAATTGCATTGGCACATAAGGTTTGGTTTTCCTCCAAAGGCTTCTTATCTCCAGGCCCAGCCAGTGTAAGCCCGTTGCCCACATTGTTTTCTTTGAATGGTTTGCGTTGGTTTGGGTGTCCTGAAGGCTCTCAAATCTCCTTTATTCTCGCTTGCGTTCAGCTGCAGTGACGATCCCTTTTTGTCCATCATTTCAGTAGCAAATTCAATTGCCTCTTGCATTGGTCAGAGGCTTGGATTGCCTTAACACACCATGAATCATGTCGGGAAGACCAACGATCATACCTTTCCACTTTAGGCTGATTCCTCAGGGGAAACATTCCTATCACACATGAGTGCCAACTCTTGAATCGTTGATTGAAAGTCATCAAATCAGACCTCTCACTTTTTAAGTTCCATTAACTCGATTCCATCATTTTGATCTTGCCCTGGGCAATATTTATCTGTTATCATCCTTTTCAAGGCCGTCCATGGCATTGTGTATGCAACATCTTGTCCGACAGCCCTCACGTGTGAGTTCCACCACGTCAAGGCACTTCCTTGGAGAGTACAAGATGCAAACTTAACTTGATTCGTAATAGCATAGTTGCTGATAAGGAAAACAGATTCCATCTTTTCTGCCCATTGGGTCAGGCCAACGACTCCTTCAGTGCCTCTTGAAATTTATAAGCTGGCACTTCAAGAAGTCATGTGTAAATGCATATCTCGTTGAGTAGGCACTATGCCTTCTTCCGCCGTTTTCCTGAACCAGGCTGTTATCGCCAAAACTCTCTGCTTCTGCTTGCCATCGCTTTCTGCTAGAAGCATCAGCAACTCCTTGATCAATTAAGCTTGAGTTGACCCATTGACATTGTGTAGGATGGTTGTGGTGACGGGTGTTGTCCTATCGGCTCTTCTTTGTTGGTAGATTTTCTTCAAAAATCACAAGGAATATAATACACGTCAGATTTCACACAATCATAAACGTAACGTGACATATGCATAATAAATAAAATGAGATCACAATCCACAGCGAATATACAACTGAAAGTGAAATCAACATGATAAAATAAAACAACATTCAACATAAACAACATCGATAATCTTAAATGATGGTCCTGAGACAACATGTTCAGTACAATGAGATACAAAAAACTAAAATATGGACCTAAGGCGTGTTAGCAGGGAATCACCCCTAAATCTTTAACACGCCATACAATGATAGCTAAAAAGATAAAACAAAAGTCCTTACAGCCTATTAGCTGGGAGTAACCCATAAAATTAATAGGCTATACAGGATAGCTACAAATGATGCATGACTAACTGCTGCTGCCAGCCTCAAGCATGGGGTCCATCCTGGGCTCTGGGTCTAGCCCTAGTGTCCAATACGTCCAAGCGTTGTAGTCAACTGAGTCTGAAGTGATGTGGTCTGAGTAATCAACGTGGCAACCTGTGCCTCCAGTGTCCTAACATGTGCCTCTATGGCTGCACTCCTCTCCTTCCAGAACTATCCATGCATGCGAGCATAGTACAGCCCTCTAACTATAGCCAAAGCATGTGGCGGTGTATGGGTTCTCTCTCTGTATAGTGTGTTGACTAGGGCTCCCAAGTAAGCCCGGTCATCATGTGCCTCCTCAAATCGTACCTCGAACTCCTCAGTCCTCTGTCTAACAGTAGTATCAAGCTCTGTCACTCTCTGGTCGACCCCCTCTAAGGTGGTCGGTGCTATCTCCATCATGGCCTCAACAATCTCATCCCAAGTGTCCATCGCTGGGGTAGGTCCTGGCTGTCTCGCGGCACCAGCCGCCGAACTCTCCCCGATCTCGTATCCGGGAGCGGGAGTAGTAAGACAAGCTCTCTTCCGAGGCGGCATCTCAGCCTCGGGAATATCAGTCCTGGGGGAAGTAGGTGGAAGTGATAAGGGTGGTGATGCATCTGCAGCTCTCATCCGAATCCCGGCTGCCCTATAGCCTAATGGTGCTCCTGTATCAGTAGGGCTAGTAGTGAGTGGTGATGGTAGGGGTACTGGTGAAGATACAACAGGTAGTGGTGGTGTAAGTGCGGCAGCATGCTCAGCAATGCGTGCCTCCATGGATGCCGACATCGGTGGCTCAGGTCTGACACTCTTCCGTGCCCTACGGAGACGTGTCTGGGCAAAGGGGATCCTGATCTGAGGTGGTCTAGGTGTGGGTGCAGACTCATCAGTCTCAAACGCCTCCTGAAGCCCACTAGCCGAGGGAACAGGGTCAACAATAGGTATAACCGGAGAGTCGGCCGGAGCTAGGTGCTCCTCCTCCTCCTCGTCATCCTCGAAAGGCTCCTCATCATCATCATCAGCATCATCATCATCAGTGTCATCATCGGAGGGCTCATCATCTCCATCCCCTCCGTCAGCAGGGTAATCAGCATGCTCCTCCTCGGAGTCCTCCTCTGGATCAGAATCAGGTACATAGCCTGGTGATAGGGCTACAGGTGAAGCATCAGCGGGTAGAGGCTGGTCCTCCATGGGTGCCTCATCCTTCGAAGGTACTAAGTACTCGGGGTACTCAGGCTCGGGTACAAATGGTATCTCAATGGGTGATGGTAGGTGCTCGGGACCAGGCACATAGTCGGGGGATGCTGGGTGCTCAGGTCCAGGCACGTAGTCAGGGGATGGTGGGTCTACTGGCTGCATGGAAAGTCCATCATATCCTAATACGATGACTCATGGTACACCTCCATCGGATATCTCCTCGTCGGCTCCCCAAAAGACTCCCTGGTTCGGAGTCAGTGTACACAGAGGTATAGGTGACAGCGGATGATGCAGACGACATGAACTGGCAGGAAGATAAATAAAACTATATATAAAGCATTTATATAAGACCATTTATAGTATATGATGTATATAATAAAGGACAGTATACATATCATGAAAACATATCGCATAACCAACTAATGTCAAACTCAATAGTGTATGTGTCCCCGGAAAAACTTTTGTATGATGCGAATGGTTTGAAAATGGTTATAGTCCCAAGTAAAAACATTTGTACCTGATTTCTATATAACCTAGGCCTCTTGATGCCAAATCTAAACACCCCCAAAATGGGTCGCAGCGGAATATGGGTTGGGGAATGTTACTTCATAGATCAACAGCACGAGATAAGAGAACGACCTCTATATGAGTCGTTTAAAATTGATACATTGGATTAAATAGACTTGTTTGTTACAATATCCGAAGCTTAAATAGTTCATCCATGAAAAGTAAAGATTTTAAGACATAACAAATATTCCCAAAATGTAAGCATCCAAACTTTATAGTAATGACCTCAAAATGATGACAGACCAATGTAACCATGTTACTCGTACTTAATTAGACCTGATAAAAACATGCTTTAAAACGTCAACATAAAGTTGGTGAATTCACAGGTTTAGTAAATGTATAAAGTAGGACCACAAGATTTCCAAAGTAAGACATGTAACACATACAATATCTTAAAAGTAATTACGAGTGCACTAAGTTCATGACACCGAAGCTCGACATATATGTATGCAATTTAATGCACTAAATGTGCCCATGTAGATGTTCAACCCGCAACATCCAAAATGTTCCGACATGTATACGTTCGTTGTTTCGGTCCCTCCGAAACTGATGAGCGCTACTCACCCGAACGGGGATGTCAATCCCAAATAGATCTATTCATAACATTCGCGCTCGCTAACTAGCAATTGACAGTTCATGAGGGTGGGCAATAGTGGGTTTAGCTACTTAGGCCAACTCGTAATATGTTTAAAAGAGTACTTGCGTCCAAATGTAAAACAATGCATGTTTCTCACCCCAAAGTTGTAAAACAATGTAGTTGTATAAAAGCGGGGCTATGAACTCACCGTAAGTGAATGATTGATTATCTAAATCAAATGAGTGAATCGCCTCGGCAATTTGAATGCAACCTAATTAATTATAGGCCGTATGAGTATAATGTATTTCATGTAAATAAAACATCACATATTGCATAGCTACACCACCACCTAATAGTTTTTATTAATTAATTAAAAGTTAAAACAATAATTAACTCGTACTTTGTTAAATTAAAAGTGTGTGTACTTGTATCCGTAAGAAAATATTATTTTCGTTTACAAATGCGTCGTTTGTAAAAATGTATGATTTAATAATGATATTTTATTATTAAATTAATTGTTTTATAAAAGTTTGTATAAAAATATAAGTAATGCGCGCGAGTTTTAAAACTTCATATCTTTATCGTTTCGACTCCGTTTTATACGTTTCTTATGTCCACGTCTTCGTATTAAAATAATTTAACAAAACATTATATTTATAAAGTTTAGACCCCTGATGAACAGTAACTTTTACTGTTCATCACAGTTTATATAAATTATTTTTATAAAATTAAATATGTGTAACTTATTTAAATCATAACTCGTTCGTTATAGCTCCGTTTCTCGAGATCCTTATGTCCTTGGATTAGTATTAAGAAAATTTATCAAAATATTATATTTATACAATTTATACCCCTGATGAACAGTAACTTTTACTGTTCATCACAGCTTATATAATTATTTTTATAAAGTTAATAATATATAACTTGTAAATTCCATAACTTGTTCGTTATAATCCCGTTTTTCGAGTTCCTTACATGCTCACGATCCTTGTAAAGAGCACTATTTTTATAAAATATAAAACATAAGGTTTATATTTCGAATTCCAACAGTAGGTATTTAATTAATTCGAATTTCAAAAATATATATAAAGTCATAATTAGGGTTTCTAATTAAACAAGTAATTTACAATCATTTTAATTAGGAACCTTGCACCATTAATTTACCAAGTGTTGTACCGTATATTTCACATGTATTTAGTCCTCTAAATGTCCATGTCCTTTGTCCATATGAAATCATCATATACTTTATATAACTTTAAAATAAAACTAGGTGGTGATTAACTAATGCAACAAATATGTAAACAATAGGAAATTAATAAACGAGTATTGAAAACTTTAAATAGACCTTATAGGAATCAAGTAGGATGATGAACACGAGATGTAAACCCCAATCAAGTCCTCAAAATCAAAACCCTAATCAAGAAAACCCTAAATATGTTTTCTTGATTATTCCTTGTTAAACCCGAATCCAAGCTTCCCAACACCTTGAGTAGTCTTAGGATGAACACTTGAATGCTTGGAATACCTTGATTGCAAAAATAAAATGAAACCCTAATTGTTGAAGGTATACCGTGAGTTAGGGCTCAAAATAGAGAGAGTTCTTGGTTGATTTGTTTGTAGAAAGTGTAAGAGTGGAAATATGAACCTAGGTCTTCCCTTTTATAGCATAAGCAAATCCATAAACCACTTAATGAAACCATGGGAGCTAGAAGTGGTTAAAGGACAAGCTTGTAAGAGCTCTCCTCCTCCCAAGAGTACTTTATGTAGGGTTTACAAGTTGTAGGAAAGTATTAACAAGGGTTAAATGATTTAATTCAAGGGTAAAAGGCCTATGTAAGGTACTTGTTAGGTTAGGACATATTACATGGATTTAAATGATTTATTTCATGTATGAATGCCTATGTCCGGTTCTAAGATGGTATTAGTGAGAGAAATAAATAAATTTTGAGTATTGGGTATAAACGTGGGTATTTGTTTAAGTGTAGATGGGTAAAGGTGCTTCCGGGTACGACCGAATGTAATTTATTGCGAAACGTAAGCGTTTTACGTAACCAACAAAAATAAATTATGAAATGTTATAAATTATACTCCTAATAATCATATAACACTTGCTTGATGTAAACTTTAATTTGTTTGGTGTCCGTTTACATTGATCGTTGATTTTTAGTTTACGCGATTTAACTATAAGATAATAATTAAAAGCGAACGCGTAAAACTCTAAAAATAAATAATGGAATTTATTAAAGTTGAAAATAACCTGAATATGAGAAATGTTACATCAAATCTATAATTCCCAACAGAAATGATTCCAAAAAAGGACACCTACGAGATAAAAAATCTAAGGCCAACATAATCAAAATCCTATGTAAGAAAATCGGAAAGAAATACAGGAGCACACAATTCGTAACTTGGAAAACATACCAATATAAGAACGCCACGACCAACCTGTCTTCCACCAAGATCATAATATTTAAAAAATGCAATAATTTGCCTATAATTCAAATTTAATTATGGAAAGCGTGCTTTACATCCATGTGTTATATACTTACTATCGACTTTCCAGTGACAACAACAGGTGAGTAACCATGAAACTTTGAGTACTCATCTAACATCCAAGCCATAATCTTTCAATATCACTAAAAGTAGTAAGTCACTTTTTACTGAATACCATGACATTTGAAAATACATAAAATCCATTTGATTATGCGAGTAAGTAGTTGAAGTTGGACCAAAAAATGACTAAAACACATTACTAATGCAAAAAACATGTAAAAACGACACCTTATAAAACGCGGACAAAAGACAGAAGGAAGCATGCAGATTAGTAAAACATGCCGGATGCTAAAACTTGTCTCTATAACGAAAGTACCAAACTGTGTCATTTCATCATTAAACACCTATTGTGCATCCAAGAAACTTAAATAGTTCCATCTAAACCCAAAATTCTAATTCACATGAACCCTGAATCTTTTAATAGAAAACATAACCATATTGCAAATCACAATTAAATTATTCAAGAAGCCAATTTAGTAAGCAAAAATAGAAAATTAAAAATATAAAACACGCACCTGTATTTTTAGATCCTATTGATTTTTGTTGAAATGATTATGTGATAACCGATTTTCATCCTACATGTACAAAAGGTAAATTTTTAATAAGGATAGATATGCAAAGTTCAAAAATAAAGTCGATATACCCTCATTTCATTTCAGTAGAATTGTTTCCCATGAAAGGCTCGTACTTTGTCACGAGCTTCTATCATGGTGTAAGCACAAGAATACCAAAGCCTTGATCTTTAAGAGTGACTTTGAAAAAGCATTCGATTCGGTAAGATGGGATTACTTAGATGTGGTTCTAAATAACTTTGGTTTCGGCCCTAAATGGCGTAGTTGGATTCAAGGGTGCCTTAACTCTGCTATGGGATCTATTCTTGTCAATGGTAGTTTGACTTCGGAGTTCAAATTCTCTAAAGGATTGAAATAGGGGGATCCTCTATCTTTCTTTCTTTGTATTCTGATAAAGGAAAGCTTTCATTTATCCTTCAACAACGTGGTAAAAGCTGGGCTTTACAATGATATTCACATTGATGATTCTCTTAGCTTATCTCACTTGTTCTATGCTGATGATGTTATTTTTGTTGGTAAATGGAATTTATCGAATTTATCAACAATTATTAACGTTCTTAAGTGGTTTTATTTGGCTTCGGGTATCAAGATCAATCTTTATAAAAGTAAGCTTATGGGTATTGGTATTCCTTATGATGTTGTGGCTTAAGCAGCTAGGTCAATTGGTTGTTCAACTCTCCACACGCCTTTTAACTATATTAGGGTAAAGGTAGGTGATATTATGTTGAGACTTAGTTCTTGGGATGACGTCGTTGCTAAATTATATTCTAGACTTTCTAAATGGAAGCTTAAAACCCTCTCGATTGGTGGTCATCTTACCCTTATCAAATCTGTGTTGAGCTCTTTTCTGTTATATTACATGTCTTCCTTCAAGGTTCCTAAAGGCATTCCTATCAAAATGGAATCTATTCGTAGGAATTTTTTCAATGGCGTAGAAAATTCGGATAAGAAGATGTATTTGATTTGTTGGAAGAAAATTTTAGCTTCTAAGAAGAATGGAGATCTTGGTGTATCTAGCTTTTTGCTCTTAATCGCGCTCATCTTTTCAAATGGATTTGGCGGTTTATTGCTAATGGTTCTTCTCTTTGGTCCCGTTTTATTACAGCCATTTATGGTGTTCGTAGAGCACTTGACAGTCCTCCTTCTTATTCAAGATGATCTCCTTGGCTCGATATTGTAAGCGAAGTCAGAAATCTCTCAAATAAGGGTATTGATCTTCTTTCTCTTGTCAAAAAGAAAGTGAGGAATGGTGAGACAACTTCCTTTTGGAATGATGTATGGCTTGGTGATTCTCCCCTAAAACAAACGTACCTGAGGCTGTATTTACTAGAATTAGACAAACATGCTAGTGTGGCTTCAAATTTGAGAGATAATTCTCTTATTGGTTCTTTTTGAAGGTCTCCTCGTAGTGGTATTGATGAAGATCAGCTTCTTTTTCTTATTTCTAATACTTCTTCCATTATGCTTCCTAATATTAGTGATAGATGGAATTTACGGTTAGATTCTTCCGGTGTCTTCTCAGTGAAATTGGCGCGTGAATTTATTGATGATTCTTTTCTTCCGAAGGGGGATGTTCCTACAAGATGGGTTAAGTCTATTCCCATCAAGACTAATATTTTTGCATGGAGAGTTTCTTTGGATAAGCTTCCCACAAGGTTGAATCATTCTCTTCGTGGTCTTGATATCCCGTCTATTAGTTTCCCTCTTTGTAGTATTGTTGTGGAATCATCTTCGCACATTCTTTTCTCTTGTCAATTGGCTCGTCAGTTAAGGCTTATGGTTGCTTGTTGGTGGGAATTAGAGTATCAAGACATTCTATCATATGACAATTGGCTTCTTAGGTTAAATAATCTTAGAGTTTCCAAGCGTTTCAATTATGTGTTCAAAGGTGTTTGTTATATCACTTGGTGGGTCATTTGGAAGTTTCACCATCAAGTCTTGTTTGGGATCAATTTTCCTCATTTAGATCTTCTTTTTGATGAAATTGTTCGGTTGTCTTTTTATTGGTACTTTAATCGTTGTAGTTCAAATTTTGATTGGAACTCTTGGATGAAAAATCCTAGTTTCATTAATTTGTAATTTTTTCTAGCTCTTTACTAGTCTCTAAATAAAATGTCGTTAAAAAAGGCCCGTACTTTGTACTTCTGCACACGATGACATGCACAATAAAAAAAGGTCCATAAGAAGGCTTGTACTTTGTACTCCTGATTCTAATAAAAAGATAGATATTTACATATCCAACATTATGGGATCAAACCACAACATGGCTGCAAGGGTTAGGATAAATCTACCATAGTTGCAAATTAAACAATTTTTGTAGCAAGATGCATAACCATCCAAGTTGCTTAAAATTGTAGGCCCTTTTATAATTCAAAAGAATGTTTGGGATTTGCTAATTAAAACAGCTCATGCTATTGAAAATAATCAGATAAATATATAATCAAATCTAGGAAAACACAATGTAAGGGATATGTTTTGATTTATTTCAATGACATGATCATAATCATCAACAACATAATCATGTGTTTAGCTTTACATGATCACAAGTTTGCTGAACCACCCAAAAAATCATTACTAACCCTACAATATGAGTGTATACTCAACAAATTACGACAACATTCTTGGAAATTTGCCTCTGTGGTGTTAATATGATCCCAAATGATAGAGTTAATGAAATATTTAAATTGCCTCTATAATTTTCATCAAGTTGGTGTTTCTCAAGTGTAATAATAACAAATTAAATAAGCAGAGTAAAAATATACCTTAAGATATGGAACCTTCTATTCTAATTCTTCTATGACATAAGCTTGTTAACAAATTGGGCATATGATATATGAATCTAATATTACCTACAAAGATTAGGCATATGATCGATGAACAAAAACTAAACATTCTTTTTCATTAAGCCATAAAAACAAACATTTGGTGTGCATATACCAAGCTTTAATAAATCCCTAATATGAGTCGAAAAGAACCCTAAATAAACAAATAAGAAACAATCAACCGAAAACATACATACCTTATTCAACAACATTTGTTATCGTCAAAACAAACAAATTAATACAAATCGTTAATCGTCATAAATTAACAAAAACAATTATCGACACATTACCTTATTCAATGACATCTGTTATCATCATTCATGAAGTTTAGGCGTTTGAGATCGGTTGTTTTGAGTATGAGAATGTGATTTTAGGTTTGAGAATGAGATTTGAATCGGTGACTAGGTGATTGAGAGAGAATGATTGTAGATTTTTAGGGGCGTTTGATTTGAAATGAATTTGGGATGATAATTAGGGTTTCAGTTAAAAGGAATTGATATGAATTTTAAAATCGGGGATACATTTTTGTATCTAAATATTGAATGGGTATTTTTTTTAAAGCATGACATTTTTGATTTTTTATTACCTGTCACAACCATTGGCTTGGTCCAGTGGTTGAGACTATTATTTCCATTACAACAACCCCGGGTTCGAATTCGGCAATGGCCGGATAGTCATGTTTGCTATGTGTCCATGTCAACAATGAGGTGGCGTATAAAACATCAAAAGTGGTTCTATGTGTCCATGTAGGCAATGAGGTGGCATATAAAACATCAAAATTAGTGACATGACGTTCATGACATGGCAAAATTAGTGACATGGCTTTGGTGACATGGATTGTGTGATGACATGTCTTTGATGATGTGTCATAAACTATCCTATATATAAGTAACGATTTAATGTTTACTTTTTTGATAGTATCTCAAATTATTAGTTTATTCTAGTTTATTTTTTAAAGGTTATGGTTGAGTTTTCGTCTATTCGCAATCTCAGTTGGTACAGTTGAGGTAAAACAAGTAGAATTGTGGCCCGCGCGTTACGGAGGGCGTGTTTTTGTTGGATTATTTAGCGTATGTTTTGTTTTCGAATTTTGTAACATGTTCGGTGAAATCGGTTGAACTGAGTGGTCTGTTCTGATTATGAAAACATAGTACAACTCATTTGCTTATAGTAAAAGAAATGACATATATTTAAATACTAAAGAATACGATATGTTGATATTAATAAGCCGGAAGGCTGTCTGCGCATTGCGGATTTAATTTTAGCGTCTTCTATTGTAACTTAATATGTTTAGAGTCTTTTTCTGTATAATTTTAAAGTTGACCGGTTTCGAGTTTACTTAAGTCATTTTATATATCATGGGTTTGTATAAGGTTTTTTTAAGATTATATTTATAACTGATGTGATTGAAAAGATGATATGCCCCCGCGCTTTGCGACGGAGTTATTTGAATTTCATATATGATGTTTTTAAAGTGAATAGGTAAGCCTTTTGAACATTTTTTTTAATTTAAAAAATATATAGGCAACTTGGACAATTTTTATATAACCGTACGTATCTCAAAAGCTTATTAATATTGGGATCCTATTATTCGTAATCTAGATGCATGCTCGTCGGTATATTTTTTATTAAAGAAGTCGCTGAATTTTTGTTATATAAAATACTCGTAAGTATTAAAAAGTAAAAGGTAATTTATGTAATATAAACTTTTATAGAAATGTAAGTTTATAACCCCTCTGATTTATTTTGAAGTTATTAGGTAGTTTAGGGGTGTGTTTTGAAAGTTTTTTTATTTCAAAAATATATATTAAACTTCAACATCTTTTATAAAATCGTACATGTGCAAGAAGTATTAGAATATTGGGCACGTTTTGTTCGCTATTTAAATATCTTTTCAGCGGTATTTTTTGATGAATGAATCGGTGAATATTTTTTAGATATTTGATAAATGAAGTTTGTTATATAAAAAATTATAAATAACTAAAAGTTTAAGGTAGTTTTCGTAACTTGTCAAAAAAATATTTAAGAGTAAGTTTTTGTGAGTTTTTTTAAACTATGTATTAGACTGGACTTATATTTTTGCCCAATGACAAATGATGAATACAACGTCATATTCACCTTCAGTTGAGTAAGTTTTGTCTCTGCCTTAGCAGTGTTCGTCCCAAATAGACCCAAACAACCAATTGGGTTGTTTCTTTGGTCTTTTGTGGTTTACAACCGCTCTAATATTTATCTATGATATTTATTAAGCTTCGAGTTATAACAGTTTAATCCTCAAATGAAGATATCGTCGTATATTCATTTCCTCGTAACTTTCATTTTATTTTTGTAACTCATTTCTTATTTTCGCTTACACTGTTATGTTTAGTGTGCACCGATATGACTCTTCGGCATTTATGTGAAGGCCAATAATTGAAAGATTGGTGCACACTTTATCCATTCAATACATGCCGTTTAAATTATGTTATCCTAAAAATATAAGTACTTGTAATCTATTTTATTTAATCAATAGAAACCCTTTACTATTATACCTTTATTATTAACCATGAAGATTGTTCCCCCAAGGTGCTTTTATTACACTCATTAAACACCTCCGCCTGACCCAATTTCTTAAAGTTTATTTCTTCCACGTAAGGGGGGTACGTGTCGACTGCAAATCTTAAATCTCTCACACTATTATCTACTAATTCCCAAATCCCTTCATTTCAATTCATCAAAATTAAGCAAATTCGCTCCTCATCAATAAGGTAATATTTATATTTATGCTATTGTTTTGGTTTGTGTGATTGAGGCAGTCATCATTGATGTATTGATTGTGTTAATTCATCGACTTTTTTATAATTTGTGTAATTATGGTTTGATTATTAGGGGGGTTTTGATATTATAGCTATTGTTCTTTGTGTTCAAGTTTAAAGCTTAAAGATTGAAAGTTATTGGGGTTGATTTCCTTTTGTTGATGGAGTTGACAGGGGCACAAAGCTTCATGGAATAAAGGAATTGATTCACGGAAAACGGCAAAATCAGCAGGTATTTTTTTTGCCTAATTTATTTTGTATTCGATAGGGTTTGTAGGCGCTTACACTGTTATGTTTAGTGTGCTCCAATATGACTATTCGGCATTTATGTGAAGGCCAATAATTGAAAGATTGGTGCACACTTTATCCTTTCAATACATGCAGTTTAAATTATGTTATCCTAAAAATATAAGTACATGTAATCTATTTTATTTAATCAATAGAAACCCTTTACTATTATACCTTTATTATTAACCATGAAGATTGTTCCCCCCGAGGTGCTTTTAATGCACTCATTAAACACCTTCGCCTGACCCGATTTCTTAAAGTTTATTTCTTCCACGTAAGGGAGGTACGTGTCGACTGTAAATCTTAAATCTCTCACACTATTATCTACTAATTCCCAAATCCCTTCATTTCAATTCATCAAAATTAAGCAAATTCGCTCCTCATCAATCAGGTGATATTTATATTTATGCTATTGTTTTGGTTTGTGTGATTGAGGCAGTCATCATTGATGTATTGATTGTGTTAATTCATCGACTTTTTTTTAATTTATGTAATTAGGGTTTGATTATTGAGGGGGGTTTTGATATTATAGCTATTATTCTTTGTGTTCAAGTTTAAAGCTTAAAGATTGAAAGTTATTGGGGTTGATTTCCTTTTGTTGATGGAGTTGACAGGGGCACAAAGCTTCATGGAATAAAGGAATTGATTCACGGAAAACTGCAAAATCAGCAGATATTTTTTTTGCCTAATTTATTTTGTATTCGATAGGGTTTGTAGGCGCTTACACTGTTATGTTTAGTGTGCTCCAATATGACTATTCGGCATTTATGTGAAGGCCAATAATTGAAAGATTGGTGCACACTTTATCCTTTCAATACATACAGTTTAAATTATGTTATCCTAAAAATATAAGTACATGTAATCTATTTTATTTAATCAATAGAAACCCTTTACTATTATACCTTTATTATTAACCATGAAGATTGTTCCCCCCGAGGTGCTTTTAATGCACTCATTAAACACCT
>BQNB010031777.1:0-53703 GCA_026074375.1 Tanacetum coccineum | reverse complement strand
TCACTGATATCTTCATCATCACTTCCTTCAGACTCTGATTGAACTGCAACTTTCTCTTTGCGTTTGTTCACTTTTGTTTTCTCAGCAACCAATGCTAATGGATCTGAAGTAACCACAATAGCTTTCTTCTTATATCCCATAGCATCATTCACATCACCTTGGTTTTGCTTCAGAATGTTGTAAAGAGCATCAATATTGATATCCATTAAGTTCTTGGTTTGCCTCATCAGTGTACCATACTGTTTCCATTCTGGTTGCAGATTGTTTAGAAACTTGTAATTCAACTCACAATTATCTTTCTTATAACCACACTTCTTCAAATCATTAATCACTTGTAAGTAACGAAGATAAGTATCAAGCAATTGTTCTCCTTCAGTAGCTTTGAAAGTCTCATACTCATATAAAATTGCAGCTTTCCTATCTTGTTCACCATACTCAGAACCACGCATCTGCCTTTCAAGAGCATCCCATAAATCTTTAGCAGTATCGTTGCTATCAATAAGAGAATAAATGTCATTTGGAAGCCCTTGAATCAAAAGAGATCTTGCAAGACGATCAATCTTTCGATTCTTTTTCTCTTCAGCAGTCCAAAATTTGGGATCCTTAAGAGTAGGAGGTGCATTTGGTGCGGTTCCAGCAAGTGACACTTGAGCAATAACAGGCAATGGGTGATCACCATTCTGAATAGAATTAATCATTGCTTCACCATCCGTTTGCTCTTCAAAATAGTTCATAAACCGTTCACGCCACTGAGAGTATTCACCCTGATATAATAAGGGAATCCGCATTGTCGAACCAACCGTAATCACGTCTCGACTCATCTTGTCTTGAACAAAAAATCCCGATGCTCAACGAATAATCCGAACAAGCTTGCTCAATTAATCTTCACAACCTAACTAACTAACTTGGTGCAAACAAAAAAAATTATTTAATTCTCAATTAAAAAATCCGTAGACTAAAAAAAATATCTAACACAAATTTTAACAATAATAATTTTTTTATTTATTATTATTATGAATAACACTGCTACTAAAAAAATGTTTCTACTTAAAAAAATTATTTAAGCTCAATTAAAAACGTAGACAAAAAGATAATCCAAAAAATTTAAACGAAAATAAAATCAATCTCGAATTATCGACCCGCACTTAATATTGTAATCCAAAATATACAAAAATTTCAACTCAAAATGGCTACAAACCTTCAACTTGAGATGAGTAACGGTTGATTAAAACTCAAGTAAGGACAAACGATGCAAGAACGTTTCACTTTAGAGCACTAACGGGCTGTTTTGAAGCGATAGGGACTAACGGTGAAAAGTTATTTTCAACTAGAAGGGCTTCTTTTCAAGGAAGGACGAATGATGAATTATACTTGAACTCCAGGGACTAAACTAGTAAAATGGAAAATTTGTTTACTAAATCAAATATTTCCCTCCTGAGACATCATCTCTTTCGTTAATATATTTATTTATATATATATATATATATATATATTTTTAAGGTTATGTTTCGTTTTGATTTATTAGCTCACACGATTATCGTCGGTAACATCCAAATATACCATGTTGATCGAAATGATGCCACGAACACGATGATATAAGTCGTAAGTCCCGTCGTTTAAAGTCACTCGAAACCGAAAAACCAAAAATTAGTTCAAACCGTATATATTTTGTTCTTGTGTGTATTAGTTCGGTTCCTTAAGGTTTTTGACTAGTTCGGTTCCGCTTGATATCACTCGTTGGGTTCCTCTTGATGTCACTCGTTCGGCTCACCTTGAATCCACTCGTTCGGCTCACCTTGACAAAGCAACTAGATCGGC
Organism: Tanacetum coccineum; assembly: GCA_026074375.1. Classification (NCBI taxonomy): domain Eukaryota; kingdom Viridiplantae; phylum Streptophyta; class Magnoliopsida; order Asterales; family Asteraceae; genus Tanacetum; species Tanacetum coccineum. The sequence continues at coordinate 51,885 of BQNB010031777.1, read as the reverse complement.
TCACACTAGATATCAACTAGTTCGGCTGTTGTTTATATCATCTCGTTCGGCTTTAGTGAGAACTCGTTCGGTGATGAATCTTGGTACTCGATCGGTTGTCAATGGTTCTCGTTCGGCTTTCAAAGAGATGAAAAACTCACTTGTTAACAAAACTTGGTGAAGTAAGAAACGTGATGTGTAGCCCAAATGAGATATGAAAAAAAATGTTGTTGAACCAGTCAAAGCCAAATAAGCCAAATGTGTAAACCAAAAATGTTGTTGATATTTAGTCAAAAAATGTTGTTGAAAACGTGTAGTAATGTTTTTGTTTTTGTACACAAGTTGAAAAACGTGTAAACAAAGAAATGTGTGTGTAAAGTAACAAAGAAATGTTGTTGAACTTTTTGTTTTAAAAAAAAATTAGCCGAATGATTAAGCTTAAAAAAATCAAATAAGCACAAAATGTCCGAATAAGCTCAAAAAAAATACCACAAATAAGCAAAATCTCAATCTCACAAACACAATCAAACACTAAAATAAGCACTAATCCGCAATCATTGGCTCTTGATACCACATATTAACCAATAGATCTTGATTGATGATTAGTGTGTGAAGATCAAGGTGTAATTAGTGTGTGTGTTTAGAGAGAGAATTACCTAACTTGCCTTTTGATTAAATGAAGTTGTTACATCTAACCATGGCATAAATTACTATTTATAGCCCTTGGTTAGCTTGTTGACTAAACTTTCCTTACTTAACATATTTAGTCCCTGCACTTTATAATAGTGCTTACAAGTAGAGCATTTCTTTATTTCTAACTCAGTTTGTATAAGGATTGGGGTTTGTCGAATGCCTATTGTTTTTTGATTTTTAGACAAGTAATGGTCTTTGAAGGGGTTTGTTCTTCTTAGTCATTTCTTGGTCTTAGTAGTGTATAGAATTTGCGTGAGAATTCAGTAGCATCGTTTGCAATGTCGGTAAGGTTTCTTAAAGTAATAAAATATAAACGCATGTCAATGTGTTCTTAGTTCTAAAATTTTGCTACGATTTTGTTTGGATTTTTTCGATTTGCATACAGTAGTTAAAAAAATAGAAATTTTAAACTGTAGGTAAAAATTACCACTACATTATAAGTTTCCTTTTTAAAAATAGTTTTTAGTATCTTATTCTTAAATATATAACACAAGGATGTGAGAATGATGCCAGTACATGTGACGCAATATTTTCTTTTTGGAGATTCATATGTATTATGCATCAAGAGTCAAATTGTTTTAAATAGCATTGTTGAACTTTTAATCCATGTACCCGGGCCTGTTTACTATTGTAACTTGAATAACAGTCGCATTTGACTACAAAAGCATGACGCCAACATACTTACAACTCCCAAACGCACAAAACCTTACACAATTAACAATTACGATGCAACCAATGCACAAAGCCGGATCTTTTGTGAACACATTAGATAATGTTATCCTAACGTCATTATTATACAATGCTCATACGTTACCCTTAAACTAAAATACTCAACCAATATTATAGCCGATTCCCACAGTATACACCATAAAACTAAGCCATCAACATTTCACAGAAGCATTATGCAATAAAACATTATAAACACCAAGCACAAAAACACTTATACACAGTCCGTATGCATCGCACGGGTCTGCATGCCTCGTAACATATAATGATTCAATCCTTTCATTGAATGAGCGAGTGCTCTTTATGAGGGGGAAAGTGCTCATTATGAGTGTATTGTAGCTTTAATCGATTACACAACACTATAACACTAACTAAATGTAACCATCAATATTAAAGGGTTAAGTCTATATATTACCAATGAACTTTCCAATTTTTACCGATCTAGGTAATCAACTTATTTTATTACCAATATAGTAATTGAAACCAGCTAATTGGTGACGATATAGGTAATGTGACTTGCTGACTTTTCCACGTAATTAAATATTTTCTTTTTTTCCACGTGTACACTCCAACAAAGTTTTCCGCCTTATCAAACCATATTTTTATAAACAGTTAAACTTTTTATTTTATTTTTATTTTCAGAAAAAAATCAAAAATAAAGAAAAACATAGAAACGGGTAGAATATTAACCCAGATAACAAAACCCTTAAACCATTGTGAGCCTCCTCTTCACTCAAATTCATTCTCATTTGCTCTCTGTAATATTCAAACATCTTAATTCCAGGTAAATTCTTCATATCTTTCATACCATTTTTTCTTCACGTGACCACCCTATCAAATCATATTTTTATAAACACATGTTTCCTCAAAAACCCCAATCTTATAAAAAAAACTAATTGTTGGTGATTTCCTTAATCACTTTCTCTTCGGCTTCATGATCCAAACAAAACGGGTCGGGTAACAACGGCGTAACATGACTCAAAACCAACGCCGAAAAATCAAGAACAATCGGTGACAAAGCTTCCGGCGAGAACACACCACCGATCTCTAAAGGGCCGATCTTGAAGATTTTTGAAATGGGTCTTCGTTCGTAAAGCTTTGAGGGTTTGATTGATGAAGTTTCTATCCCACCGGAACCTGTTGCTCCTCCGCCGGAATCTGCTGGTGCCGCCGAAGAAGACAAGGTGAAGAGGATGATGTTTATTATTGAGGGGTACTAGAAATCTAAATACCCGAAGTTTACTTTTTGACATAGCATTATTTCTTCCGTATGATAGATTCCCCATGATCAATCTTCAAAATACAGATTTTTTTTTGTTTATTATGTGATTTCTATTTGTTTATTATGTGTGTTTGAAAAATAATATTTATATGTAAACTGCTCTTTTATAGGGTAATACATTCATCAGTCAACGAAAGTCAAATATGAGGTGGTATTTTCGATTAAGTAAAAAAAATAAAAAAAATGAGTTGTCAGTCTTTTTTTTGATTTTAATCGGGCATGAGGTGATATTGACCTTATAATGTTTACTATTTAAATAGTTTCAATAATGACAATATTGGTAATAAAATACGTTGGTTCCCTATATCGGTAAACAAATTGAAAAGGTTCGTTGGGTAATATATAGACTTAACTCTTAGTTCTTTAGGAGTTTATAGTAATAATCACATGACATCTTGAGTTCTTCCATGTTAGTAACGATCCATTAACTCACAATAATTTAAAGGAGCCTATAAATAAAACACATTCTTTTTTTTCTGTCGGCGTGCTACACATCTCTTACTTAAAGGTATGCAAATATTTGTTAAAAACATTGTTTAATGTTAATCGCATGCTTTGATATGTTTTTCGGATTTATTTGTTGTGGAATTGTGTGTGGTGTTTAGTTTTTTTATGCTTTGTACGTCAATATCAAATTCTTTCTCCTCATTGTGTGTATCTTTAAATGTCTTTTCATATGGATTGTTAAGCCGGCCCACACCAACGGCTCAAGGTATGAATCTACCAATGAGATTTATGAAATTAGCATTTTTTTAAAAATTTATTTGCATGTATTTCACTTTTCTATTTGCACAATCTAAAAAGGTAGTTCCACAAGAATGAGCTCTCCAATGGTAACAATTATATCTCTTGGTCATTAAATTTCTTTGTGTCACTAATCAACTTTTCATTGGTCATTGATTGAAATAGATGACGGAAAAGGTGAAGAACATATTATGCAATGCACGAACCACGTCACTACATAATCTTCTCAAGCATTCTCATACGTTCCTCAGATGAAACAAATCATATAGCTTGCTTAGTTGTTCGAACTTTTAACTTTGAATTGGATTTTGTTCGAACTTTAGCCATGGAATTTAAGATTCCACCATTATATAGAACTTCGAACAAGATGAAGCATGAAGTCGTACCTCATGGCGTCAACATATATTGTTTATAGATTCATTAGAATTCTTTGATTTTTTTATTGTACATATTTACTATTTAATGCATGTAAAGCATGCCAATTGCATGTATTAATTTAATTATATAAATATATTCATTGGTTACTTTAAGTCTACAACAAAGTTACAAATTAAGGAAATCAATGGTTTACATTGGATATAATTAAAGGGTGTTTTGTATCGTGTTTGAAAATGGTTATTAGATTATCGTGTTTGCAAAACGTAGATGTTTATTTAGCACAAGTATGATGTTGGATATTTAATGAAGGTTGTATAGTTTTATAGTTCTTTTGTGAAATCGAAATAGTAACTACATCATATCAATTTGAACAATTAAGTCAATCTTTTATGAATCTTATAGTATTATAAATGGAGCATCTCTCACAATAAGCTAGCATTGTTAATCCATTAACAAGAAAAAAAAAATACAAAATTGGGTAAGACAAGTAGTTTATCATATTTCACAGAAACATTACACAATTAAGAATTAGACACAACCCGTGTGCATCGCACGGGTCTGAATGCCTCGTTTTATTTTATTGTTTGGTTACTTTCTGATATAAGACCTTGTTTTCATTTATTTTTTATTTTATTGTTGAGTTTGAATTTATCGTCACACATACTCAAATTAGGTAAAATCTTTCTTTTTCAAAAGGTTGACGTGATCACTTTAGATTTGTTTGCACTTAACAAGAATCGAACTTGAGACCTTACACCTTTTAGCGTGATAGCCACAAACCCTTTTACCATTAGGTCACTCCTGACCGGTTAGATGGAGGAGGTTTTTAAGAAGGGAATTGATAAGTACACATATTAATTTGATTTGCACACATAAAAGCAGTTATGAATATACTTTTATGCCCTTTCATTATGTGTAGTCCATTATTTGACTTTCTTGTTAAAACTTACAGCAAACCCATTCTATTGATTTTGGCACCCGTTAATTTGTTCCCGATCTTCAAAATTCCATCGGTGTTAATAAGATTTCCGTTTAACACGACACATGTTCTTGAATTTCACTGTCACTATTTCTCAACCGCCTTAGTTAGCAACCTCTAAACTTAACCATCTCTCATTTTCGACCGCCTCAATTTCATGATGACATTGATTATACCAATCTACAAAATATCCAAGATGCTCGTATTGAATTTAAATGCTTGAATCATATATTATTTATTAGATGCAGAAATTTACAATATATGTTGGAAAATATTTATGAAAAATGATTTTTCACAAACTTTGGACATTATTTAATATATGTATGTTATATATATATATATATATATATATATATATATATATATATATATATATATATATATATATATATTTGTTTATATATGTATATATTTATGTTATATATTATTATATTAGTATATATATGTATACATATATATATATATATATATATATATATAGTGGCATTTTCTTTGCAGAACCATTTTTTTGTACAGAACCTACAGAACTCCTTATGAACCATTAAATTATTAGATCAATGGCTATAATAAATTGTGTCAAAAACGTAATTAACTAAAAGAGCAAACTATTACTTTTAAAGCTGGAACGGCATTATGAACTTTTCACAAAACACATTAATACTTTGAAATACAAAGTACCCGTCACTTTATACTCAAAACCCTAACCACCCTCCCCACTTCTTTCCTACAATCACAGATCTACCATCCTCTCATCTTTTTCTTCCTCACCCAAAACTCTAACCGCACCCTTTTTCCATCACCACTGACTGTCGTAAATCTGAACAACCAACTACCAAACCTCCAGATCATGTCCCAAACGATTTTATGGAACATCAAGAAGACGGATCTCTTGCATTTTATCATATATTAAAGGTTTGATTTTTTAAATTTATTTTCGATCTGATAAAATATGGTTTTTGATCTGAGACATTGATAAATTACACATACCTAATGGTGTAACGATATTTGTTGTTTAGTATTCAATTTAGTTGTTCTTTAATATGTTCGTTAAAGATAATGGTTCTTTGTGAATTAGTGATGAATTAATGGGCCTTTCTATGTGCTTAAAAATATGGGCTTTAAATCTTTACGTGCCTTTGTTCAAAGTTAATGTTTGCAGACCATTAACATTTGTTAAGAAGATTTTAAGGTGTACAACTTTGATGGTAATAAAAATGTAATAATTTTAAAGAGATTTAATTGATAAAACTAAGTATCTGATTTTTTGTGTCACTAATTAATTGGTTCGTGAATAATGGTCACTTGTTTCAACATCAATATGTTCGCGATCTGGAAAAAAATATAGTTTTCGATATGAAAAATATGTGTTGTTAATGATTTTGTTGGGTTATTAGAATTTTTCTACTACATTTTTGTACAGGTAAAATTCAACATTGTTGGCTTAGAATTTATTCCTATCAACGGACCCTTTTTCTTTTGACCATTCAATGCTCGAGGTTTGTATTCTATTTAACATTATATCAAAGTGTTATACCCTTCTGTACCTATTAAAATGAGTAAGCTTTGACGAATATTTGAAGCCCAACATGTGGTTTTGGGGTTTGTTATTCCTTTGTGATTGTTGGCAAACCATCAAACATGCCTTTTTTTTAAAAAGTTGGATTGCAGCGACCCACAAATGCAAAGAAAAGGTATTGTATTTTTTTAACTGCAGCGACTCGTTTGATACAAAGAAAAGGGATTGTAATTTTTAACTGCAGCTACCCGATTAATGCTTTGTTGATTGATTTTTTTAACTAACATGATTAGTTATTCAATTTTTATTTTTTATTTTAAGACATGGATTGTATTTTTGTTGCTTTAATTATGAAGTTTATGTGGTCACAGCAAGCATACATGTTTTTGGAAGGCGTGCACATATGTTTTAATGAGTTTAATGAGAAAGCACAACGTGCACATATGTTCTTGGAAGGCGTGCATATATGTTATTGGAAGGCGTGCATATATGTTCTTGGAAGGCGTGCAAACATGTTGGCGTGATGTATTAATGAATTTGCTGAGAAAGTGAAGAGTGCACACATGTTTTCAAATGACGTGCATATTTATATTTTTATATTTAACAACATTGTACACGAATTGTATTTGGTTTAATTTCAAATTTGGTGTATACCATTTATGTTCTTGGTTTGTATTTGCATGTATATGTTTAAATTTTTGTCATAAATTTTGAAGATCACGTAAAATAGAAACATATGTGCAATTATTATTTAGACAAAACAAGTTTGACGCCTAAACAATTATACGCAAGACATATGTATATCAATAATAATGAAAAATCACATATGTACCTTATTTTTCTTAAAAAAACATATATGCACCTCATTTTTTTGAAATATATTTGCTGAAAAAAATTTAATTCTGAAAATTTAAGGCTCAATAAAAACGTTTTTTTATTCAAAAAAATAAAAATGTGTTTTACTATTTTACCTTTTTGAATTAAATAAAATGATTTAATAATACTAAATTCTTATTGGTCCAAAGTTGGTTCTGTAGGTTCTGTACAAAAAGTTGGTTCTGCAAAGAACGGTCCCCTATATATATATATATATATATATATATATATATATATATATATATATATATATTAGCTAGTAGTTTTGTGTTCTTCTTGAAGAGAGCTTCGCAACGAGCTAAAGTATGTCCAAAATAGAGTTAATATGAATGAGATATCGTGTCTCAAAGTGAGGCACGTAAAACACAAAATTTGGAAAAAAATGGCACATCCCACATCGCCTAGAAAAGGAAGTGAGAAGGTGTTTATATAGAAATCTTGATATTTGCTATCAAATTCTTTTAGGTTGGTTTTACTCCAACACCTACGCGTGTGCGCAGAGGGGGGTGCAGATTTTGGGATTTATGGGCCAAAATGGGTTCCAAGCTTGTGAACTCATGCGAGCCCGCGCGACCTGCGGACACGAATGCAACTCTGAAACCTCGCCTACATGCGAATCTTTTTGTTGCTGATTCAGGTTTCCTTTATTTTTCCAGTTTATGTAAATCTATTTTAGGAATAGATTTAAACTTATTGACTAAGTTTTAGCAGAATATTTTCATGTGTTAAAAGATATAAAAATCTATTTTGGTTATAACAGATTTATTTATTTATAAGGAATATTTATTCTTTGAGAACAAGTTAGGTGTTTAGTGTAAATATAACCCATGTCTTATTCAGTTTTCGTAGAACAAAAAACGCATCTCCATCATAATAGTTTTCCAGCAGCCTTCGATCAGAAACACACGAGCTTTTCTGTGACCTTTCAGGCAAGTTTGTTAGGTCCGGCTATACATCACCTTTGGTCGTTGTACCCTGGGAAACAGACGACGAATCTGTTTTAAGGGAATCGTGTTCAACACGAGCCTCGTGCCTCGACATTTACTGCTTTCTTTTATTTATCGTTCATAGTGTCTGTCTTCTGCTTCTACCTCGTTCTATTTGCTTTTATTTTCTGTTATTTACATTCTGTTATTTTTATTTATGTATTGTAATTCAATTTACGTTAATAAAGTGTATATATTTCCCTATAGTCTTAAAACAAATTTTGTGTAACAGAATTAAAAAGCTTTTGTTAAATCGGATTAATATTATTAGCAATTTTTTTATATATAAACTATCATATGTCAAAATCAAGATTGAGTTTCTTTATGTTATGACCCGTAATCACATATTCACTTGATCATACCACATGTATATTCGAATAAGATGGATAGAAAAGAGATAAGGAAGAAAGAAAGAAAGTAGTAAGAGAAATGAGTGTTTGGATTGCTACAAATGTATGTGTGAAAATAAATGAGACAACCAACCCTTCTCCATGTGTGGAGAAGGGTATTTATACCTTGACAACTAAAATGAGACGTCTAGGTTTAATCCATGGATCGGGTTCGGGTTTTTGGTTGGGCTTAAGCCCACAATGGATACAATGGTAGCTTAATAGACGAGCTCGTTACCCTCACTTAGCCTATTACAATGTATAATGAATAAAGACCGTGACTACTAAAACTAATGACCGAAACTTCCTTGTTCGACTCATATTTTGAGGCTAACAATCTCCTACAAAGTAAGGTCATTGAAATTGTTTTGTCGGTGAGCTCTTGAGTCTTGGTCTTGGTCTTTATCTTTGTTGTAGGCTTGTTCCTTCATGCTATGTGATCTTTGATCTTGAGCCTTTGTCATTGTCTTTCGACTTTGTCTTTAATCCCGAGATCTTTAAATCTTTCTCCCTGAGATCCTTGCCATCTTGCGATCTTATGTCTTGGTACCAACATGCTCATACTTTGCATCATCTTGAAAGCTTGCTAACAATCTCCCTTGACAATCTTTGTCTTGATAAGCTTGATATCTTTAACGAAGATCTTGAATAACAGAGTTGCGGAAGTATTTGTCTTTGATTGATCTTGAGCTTTCTTGATTCTTGAATCTTGATGCTTGTAGTGTATTTTTATAGCTTAAGCATGAGAATGTGGTAATGAATATGAGGCCGCTGGAATGAGGTCGTAACTCCGTCATCTTAACCTGCAATTAAATGTTAGTGATAAACAACAGATATGGATGAATATGGCTTTGTCATTCGTCGGAGTTCAGTCCCGTGAGGACCAACCTGTGATCAGGTAGATTCATTTGAAAAATCTCCTTAACAAGGTTTCTAGCTTAAAGCGTAAGATCCTCTAACACAGATGTATTAGATTCACCATGCTTGCTTGTTCTCGTACCGGAATGTCTCAAATCAGACAACACGATATGAGTGAATCAGTTAGTTACAATCTGACTGATAAAGTCATCAATTCATATACTAGACCAAAATCAATATCCAATTGAACAAGCTTAATCCATATAGAATCTCGCAAGTCACCTACCGTAGTGCTGTTTGATGATAACATTGGAAGGATTTCCATTTGTCACTGTGGAATACTAAAGGCATCACTCTGAATGTTTTGGCATAATCACAAGGATAATGAGTAGGACTCTTTGTTATCACTTGTGTTCTAGATTGTGAACAATAAGTGTTTATCATGAAATGTATCCTAATGAGATTTATAGACTGATCTCTATGGCTCCAGACTCGATTTGGGCATTTGGTTTTAGTGATCGGAGGATGGAGCAGACTGCCACCTATTCAATATGAACTAAATCAGAGTGAGAAAGTCAATAGAAGTCATGTTGATCTCCGTGACAGATGAGGCAAGAATCTTTTGAGAGAAACTTGAATGGATAGGAAGGGTTGTGCAGTGCATCACTGGGTCCATGATGTCTTTCTTCAATACCAGAATTCATCTTTGTGAAGACTGATAGCATATGTATTGATCCGGTTTTTGCCTAAAGTTGTATGGAGGGCTTCTTTTTTAGACCCTTTTATCCTTACATTTGTTTTTCATTCTTCAACCCCTTCAATGCTTAGCAAGATGTCATTACTAACACCTTGTTGTAATTGTTCTAGTATTAGCTCATGCCTTAGTCAACATTATTTCCTTTTTCTCGTTCATCTCCAAATCATACCTAAGGACTGTTATATCTAACTATGGAGTGTCCTTGGGTAGATCCCTTCCGGTTCTAGTTGGATCATATGACTAATACCTAACCTAACTACCTTATGACTTCAGAATCGTCATGAATTAATAGGTTGTTAGATATAAGATCGTAACCATAAAACCATTGAAAATTAATCAAAGTGTTTGATATAATATAAAAATCGTTTAACACTTTGAAAGTTTCATGTTTTGAAATACTCCCCCCTACACACGTGCATTAATATTTGAAAGTGTTTCGCACATGTGGGTAAGAGTGAAAGCACTTTGAGTCTTTAGATCACTTATTATTTATCTAGATCATATTTTAATCACATTTTCCCCCTTATTTAAAATTCTAAATCTCTTAGTGTTTTAAATACCAATTGATTAAAATTTGTCATGAAAAATTCACGAGAAGAGAAATGTTTGAGCATGAATTATGTGGAACATGTTTTTGCTTGCTCCCCCTCAACAATACAAGTGACACCAGTGTAATGTTGAGGGATGAGATAGTGTCGAGTATACAATTTTTGAAAGTTTATGAAATGTCATTGAAGAATACTTGAAAAAAATTATACTCGGACACTATATGTTTATGAACACATAAAAATAGTCATGAAAGAATGTGTTCAAAAACATCAAAACATTTTGGATGTAAATCTCAGATGAGATAAGATGCCTCGGTTTAACACACTTCGTACAAGTACTAGTATGCTAGACCTTTCACCAGTGGACGTACTCTGAAGAGTAACGCAAGAGTAATTCAAGAATACCCAAATTAATGTGTGAATTATCATTATATTAGTCCTGAAATTTTTTTATATTTACCACTTTTGGGTGTTGAGCACACAATTTTGAAAGGTTTTGAATTGTCATTGAAAAATTATGCTCATACATCTTTTTAGAATCACATTTATGTTTTTGGATACATAAACATTGTCTTCGAAATAATGTATCCATCAACATAAAAACTTTAGTTTTTTTAACAACTCCCCCTCAAAAATTGATCCACTTATTAAAATGATCGTCTTTTGAAATTTATGTGAGGAAGAGAGTGTTGAAAACACAATTTTAGAACTATACCACAATTGTTAAAACATGTTTTTGTGAAATGTTGTCATGAAAGAGTCATTCTTGAAAAATTATGTTCAACTTTTTGAAAAACCACATGTTAGAGGACTTCTCTTCTAACGCTAAGGATAAACGCACTTATGCGTACACTTTCCTTTCTCGAGCGTGAAACTTTAAATGTCTTGTATAAACTGCTCAAGATCGAAAAGATTGCTCTTTTCGTTGTTAGGATAAGTTATCGTTAAAGATATACTTTCCTTTCTTTGAAGTCCGGGTTATGTACTGATTTGCACATAAGCCATAAGAAAATTAGAAATGACATGTTTTAAAACTTTTAAACTCTTGCTCGAACTTCATTTACACACTCGCGTCAATGTTAATCGACATTTCTAGGTGCGTAAATGTTATCGATTCCAAGAGACATGTAGAGAAGATTCTTTTTGGTATTTCAAATTTTCTGAGATTGTATTTGGTTTTTGAAATTTTCTATTTTTGTAATTTTCTTTTATAGGTTTTATATTTTTGTATTTTTCCTTTTCAAAAATATGTACAAGTTGATGTTTGATGAAATCTATCAAGCATATTCATTTGCCAGAACCTCCAAGTCTGCTGGAGTCAAACATCAACAAGGTACTCAAACCTTTCTTGCGAAAGAGCTTTCGTAAACATGTCGCCTAACTGGTATTTAGTTTTGACAGAGTACAATTCAACTATACCATGTGATGACATTAAATAACGTTACTTTTACAACATCATTTATCCCGTGTAAATAGCCCATTTGGTATAATTATTGCAAGAATTGTTACTTAATCGTTTATATTTGAGAATTGCAGTAATTATGGAGTACTTGGTGAAGATTAGCAAAAAGACACGCATTCTGGAGCTTAAACGAAGACATTTGAAGATTACTGTTCTAATATCCTATACGCCGTATCCATCAAGGAAGATACGGCGTATCTGTGCCTGCACTTCACAAGAAACCACAAAGATACAAAGTCCAATACGCTGTATCCAAGAGACATCCATACGCCGTATTCAATATAAAGTAATAAAATATTTTGGAAGATATCGAACGTGGTCCCTACTCCAAGAAACCCCCGATACGCCATATCCATCTCTCTCGATACGCCGTATCGACCAAATTCCAAACAATGTAAATAGAAAACCTAAAAACGGGTTTTAAGTGTGCTTGATCATATTTTTGATACCTTAACCACAAAAGTCGATTTACAGAAGACAAGAAGAGCAGAAGAGGTCAAGAAAAGCTACTAATTCCATAGGAAACACCTTGTAATCTTCTATACTCTTGTAATCGTTCGATTTTTGGTATCATTCGTTTAACTCAGTTAGTTTACCTTAGTTGAATTATTACTTTTGTATTGATTATGATGATTAAAGGCCAATACCCTTGGGTATTAGACACGATTATGAAGATTTAAATGTTTGGTTTGTTTATATCGAATGCTTAATTTATATTTGATTGCTTATTTATGTTTATCAATTTATACCTGTTTACGTGCTTTTATATGCGACCTATCATTCAACTAGATCTAGTGATAACGACCAAGTTAGCTAGATGCCGGGTTGTTTCTCCATATAGTGATTTATATATCTAGATTAATAGGACCACAATTAATGCCTTACCTTTACCTTTGGGATATGTGAACAAGTTGGACTAGCAGGTGACCTAGGATCAACAAATAACGTACTAATTCTTTTGGTAAAGACTTGGACAGTGGACTACCAGAATATAAATTACCATTAAGTAGTAAGTGGGTAAATTCTCTATGAGATAGGGTTTAATAAGATCACCATTATTAATCACCTAAGATAGATTATAATCAGCAAATAGGATGCTTTATGCGGATGCGTTTAATTGTGACAGAATTCTATGTGTCTAGGTTTTAGGAAGAAGTCCAGCCTAAATCTTGGAATGATATGCTGCCTCGAGATAAGCATTCATTGTACTAAATAAACAAACCAACATTTTAATTGGATTAATCATGGTTAATACAGTTTTCTTATATTTGGCTAGACTGCTCTTCTATCTTTTGTCTATCTGCTTGCGTGTGTTATTGTGTTTTAAATTGATCTAAGTTACCACAAAACCTGTGTCAGTCTCTTAGGCTGAAACCCCCCTTATCTGTTAGAATTAGGATTAACATAGGTTTAGCATAGGTTTAACATAAAATAGAATTAACATAGCTTAAATTAACTTAGTTTAGTTAGCTAAAATATTAATAGAATAAAATATTAGTTCTCGCTCTTAGTGATCGACACCCTACTTTAGGGCTGAGCAAAACTGAGCAAAAACCAAACCGAACTGACTAAACTGACCGAACCGAGTGAACCGAACCGAACCGACCAACATTCGGATCGGTTCTCGGTTAGTAGATTACTCTAATTTTGGTTTCGGGTCGGTTTAGGCATGAAAACCGACAAAACCGAGTTAGGCCCGATCCAAGCCTGATTAACTAATAAAAGGTGGGAATAGAAAGAGTTAGGTCTCATTTTCAGAATTTCAGTCAAACATCTATTTTCTCCTTCCTCCTATACATACGCACAAAAATCCACCTAATTAAACATCACAAATCCTAGCTTCACAAAATCAAACAATGGATGACATGTCTTCTTTACCTATAAGCTATGAATCATTCTCATCTCAATAAAACTCTACAATGGAAGTAAGTGTTCATTGTATTTCATATATTGTACATTTTTAGCTTTTTATGTCTTCTTTACCTACATACTATGGATCTTTATGATTATTATGTAGTTTTTAGTTTTTAGTGATCAGTAAATCGAATTGTGTGTTTATGTTTTAGGCTACTGTGATATGTGAGTGTGTGACGTAGTGATGGTTTATGCATGGTTATATTAACAAGTTTTGTTGCCACTGTCTCACACTCCCACACTACACACTAGAGTCCTATTGTTATTGTTACTACTATCACACTACAAGTTTTCGGCTACTACTTTATTGTTATGAGTTTTTTGCTACTGCTCTATTGTTATAACTTATAAGTACTCTCTGTCTCTCTGAGTATTTTTATGCATGATCCTATTGTTATAGGTACTTATTTTTTGTTTTAATGTGCTTGTTTAGTATGATACAATAGACCTTGATGGTGTTGATTTGGGTTCTAAGCCAAACCATGACAAAGATATTGAAAAGAATGATAAGAAACGCAAAAGGAAAGCCCTAAGTAAACCAAGGAAAATGTTTGCCAAGTGTTGGAAATACTTTGATCAAAAGTTTGAACCTAATGAAAACGGGGAAATCACTAAGATGGCATATTGCAAATGGTGTCCCGCGGTTTACAAGGCTGACTCCGTTAAAAATGGTACAAGTAACATGAATAAGCATTATGTAAACTGTGATAAGAACCCTGAAAATGAGGAACGTAATAGACAAAAAAACTAGCATTTAAGAAAAAGATTGGTGGGGATGTAGACGGTGGTAGTACGAGTGGAACTTTACAAACTTGGAAATATGATGAAAAAGCGATTAAAAAGTCGTTGATTAAGCTAATTGTTCTAGCGGAGCTTCCATTTAAGTTTGTAGAACACCCGACCTTCATTGAATTTTCCACGAACATGCAACCTAAGTTTAATTTGCCCTCCCGTTTTACTATTGGTAGGGATGTTTCAAAGTTTTATCTTGACAAGAGAAAGGGCCTTGTCAATTTCTTAAGCATTAGTTCCACCACAGTCCATTTAACCACCGATACATGGACATCTAGTTGTAAAAGAATGAACTTTATGGTTTTAACCGCCCACTTTATAGATGATGATTGGGTAATGCACAAAAGAATAATCAATTTTAGACCAATTCATAGCCATAGAGGGGTAGACATTTGTAGGGCACTTTTGGAATGTATAAACGGATGAGGTATAGACTGTTATGACCATGACGGTTGATAACATTGCTTCAAATGAAAAAGCTCTTGAATACTTGTTAGAAAACTTACCAACTAAGTATGATGATGGTAAACACTTTCACGTAAGATGTATGGCTCATATTTTAAACCTAGTTGTCAAAGATGCTTTAAAAGCGTACAAAAAGGAAGTCGACACCATAGCTTTAGCCGTGAAATACATAAAGCATTTGAGCCAAAGAGTTACTAACTTTAAAGAAAGTGTTGAAAGTGCTTGTTCTTCAAATAAGTTTTTGATTTCCGAAGCCCTACAAGATGGAATTCCATACATGATATGTTGAAAACGGCTATTGAGTTAAAAGATGCATTTTTTGATTATGATTTTCATAACTCTTGTTTTGCTCGAGACCTTGAGGAAATACCTAAGCGGGCTGATTTTGAGGTTTGTAAGAAGGTGGTTGCATTTTTGGAAAAGTTTAAGGAAACAACAGAACTTGTGTCAAGTGTATCAAGTCCCGTAGCTCATTTGTGGTTTGGAGAGATACTTGATATTGATAAGCATCTTCACGAGTGGCAAGAAAATGCTTCCTTTACGGGAATGATTTCTAAAATGAGACCAAAGTATGACAAATATTGGGGTGATTACAAGAAAATCAACCATTATATGTACTTTGCCGTTATCTTAGATCCGACAATGAAGTCGGAAATAATTGGCTATGGGTTTAGACATTTGATAAAAAATGGTTGTATACCTATGGAGGTCGATGAAGGAAGCGAGGAAACACCAATTCCATTTTTAACCAACGAAGAATTGAGTGAAAAATTGGTTAAGAAGGTTGAGAAAGATATGAGAGTATTGTTTGCCATGTACAAAGAAAAATATGGCTCAGATGTATCAAGTGACATGCCGAAATCAACGGCAAGTCAAACTTCTAACACAAGTCATTGTCGTGGTAATGCTTTCTTAAATTCGTTTAAAGATAAAATTGGAAATAAGTTGAGCGGGGGTAAAGACGAGTTGACCAAATATCTTAAAGAACCGCGTCTTGAGCTAGAGGATGACAAAGACTTTGACATACTCAATTGGTGGAAATTAAATAGCCCAAGATTTTCAATCGTATCAAGGATGACGAAAGGTAATAAATTTCCTTTTTTACTTATATATTATCTTTGATAAATGCATTAACTTATTATATGTTATAATCTTTGTTTTAGATATTTTTTTTCAATCCAAGTATCCACCGTTGCTTCCGAATCCGCCTTTAGCGCGAGTGGTCGCATTTTGGATCCATATAGGAATGCTTTAGCGCCAAACATTGTAGAGGCTTTGATACGTGTGACAACCGTCAATTTTCGAAACATATTTAAATAATACATCATATTTATTATTACATATTTGTCGTTTATAAAATTTATTTTTAAATTATTTGATTTCGAAAACGAAAAATGATATATATTAATTCATAGTTGATTTATCAAAAACGAACCACTAAATCACGTTTTCATTATTCGGACTCTAAAGCAATTTGATGTAAAACGACATTCCTGACAACTTTTCAGTTTTGACCGAGACCTGAAAAGAGACAGAAAGTGACTGAAATGCCCTCGCAAGATTTAGAAACGAGAAAATAATTAAATTATATTTAATTATCATTTTTTATTAAATAAAAATATTTAATAAATTATATCATTTTTGTTCAAAAGCGTCTATTTAAAAACGCGAATATTCGGGTTAAAATTCATTTTTATTTTCGGACAAGGCATAACCGGGTCACCAAATGAATAACAAATATTTTTATAAATGTTATAAAATATTTATGAAATACTATCAAGTAAATACTCATTTTTATCAGAAAAATGATTTGAAACGCAATGGCGCAAGTTTCGTATTTTAAATCATCCGTTAAGTGGCCCAAACGAGTCCTGAACCGTTATTTAACGAAAGTTACACTTTTGGTCCCTGTGGTAGAATTTATGAAATTAACCCTAAACTAATAAACCCTTGTCACTTAATTTTAAAAGTTTTATTATAAATAATTTTTTTTATAAAACTTCTCATTATTATTTATAAACACACACACTCTCCATCTTCTCTCCTCTCTCCCTCCCCATTTCCGGCAGCCCCTCCCCCTCCGCCGGCCACCACCACGCCGCCGTCGGAAAAGTTTTCCGGCGGACTTTTCCGGTCGAAACCAAAAGTGTTCCTCGTTAACCGATCTATCCGACCCACTAGGTCACTCGCCGCCCCCTCCTCCGGCTGCCTCCCCACCGACGCCACCATAACACCACCACTGCTACCATCCCCATGCCACATCCACCATCATCATCATCATAACCAACACCACCACCGAACCCTCGCGTCACCACCATCCCACCACCCACGCCCCCACCACAGCCACCCTAGGGTGCGTTGGTTCTGGGTTTCGCACCAAGAGGGTGCGTTTGTTTTGTGTTCTCACCGGAAAGGGTGCGTTTGGTTTTTTGTTGGCACCGGCAGGGTGCGTTTGATTTGGTTATCACCCAGCCAAGGGGTGCTTTCGGTTGTCGCAAGACACCAAGAGGTGCGTTCGTTTGTAATGGCGAAGCAACCGAGAGGGTGCGGTTTTGACTTATAAAAACAACCCATATAGTGCGTTTTTTGTGTTGTTGATAAAAATCAAATAACAGAAAGTCCATACAAGTTAATATAACTAAACCAAATTTTAATGGTGGTTAAATTGGTAATTAATGTATTAGATTAGTAATATACAAATATATATATTATACATATTATATATATATATCTTATATATATATATATATATATATATATATATATATATTGTGTTTTATAAGTCTTTAGGGTGCGTTTGGCTATAAGTGCAAAACTGCCCAAATAGGGCGTTTGGATACACGTTTAAACAGCCTATTTAGGGGCGTTATGGTTTAATGTCCTAAGCAGCCAAAACGGGCTATTAGGGAACAACGCTTTAAAGGCGTTTGGAACAATAGCTTTCAAGGCCGTTTGGTTCGCGTTTTACAACACATAGGATGTGTTTGGTTCTACTTAGTTATTAATTAATATGTATCTCGTAAAAAAATAGATACATAATTGAAACCCGCATATATTCTGCGACATGGATTGTAAAAAGGGGGAAACGATTATGAATTTATTAAAATGGGAAACGTTGTTTAAAGACAATAAGTATCATTGCTTGAAACTAGGGATGAGCAAAAGAACCAAAGAACCGGATCGGAACCAAGAACCAAACCGGAACCGATAAGAACCAAACCGGAACCAGAACCATCGGTTCCGGTTCCGGTTCTTGATTTTGAGATTTTTTCGGTTCTTGGTTCGGTTCGGTTCGGTTCCACCGGTTCTCGGTTCCTGAACCAAATATCCAATTATTCTAAAATTAGGTAATAATTTCCCATACTTCAATTATACGCTCCAATATTCCAATTCCATAAAAAAAACCTAGGGCCTACTTTATAAACACAGCCAAACACCTTAAACCCTAACCTTTAATCTATTAAAATCATTATCAAAACAATGGAGGTAAGTTTTATTTTTGATTTTTATTTGCATTCTTGCTTCACGATCTTAAACATGTCTAATTCTTTTCTTTGTATAATGATTTTATGTATTTCGCGGTTTTGTTAGATCCAACTAAGAAGTGTCACTTACTTGCTCATGGTTTTAGAAAAATTATTAGTTATGATATATCTAAAGAAAAACCTATGAGCAATAAAGAACTTGAGAGCAAGGTTGAGGATATGGTTGAAGAGGTTAAGACTAAAATGGGAGAGTTATTTGGAACGTATAAAGAAAGGTTTGATTTTCTATCGTCAAATTCGAGTATGGGTGAGCACATGGAATCCGAAGTTACATCCCCTAATAATGGAGATAATGACTTCTTAAATGATTATTATAATGTTGATGCTACTAGCTCGTATGAAACCGAAACAGAGTTAGATAGATACCTTAGAGAGCCGAAGATTGAATTACGTAAAGGTCAGAGCCTTGACATTCTCCAATGGTGGAAAGTAAATGGTCCTCGCTTTCCTATTGTTTCAAAAATGGCTAGAGGTAACAACAATTTATTTTATACGAATGTTACATTGTTATACCTTTTACTTGCATATTAGTGTAATCTGTAATAGTTTTGTGATTTTGTGTTATATATATTTTTGTGATAGATATCTTGGCAATTCAAATTTCAACTGTGGCATCTGAAGCGGCGTTTAGTACGGGTGGACGTGTATTAGACCCCTATAGAACTCGCTTGTCAACGACGATTGTTGAAGCTTTGATTTGCACCCAAGATTGGGTGAGAAAGTCGAGAACGCAAATTAATTGGGATGATGTTGAAGATCTTATTAAAGACGATGAGATTGTGAAAGATATGGAAGAACAATTAGAGAAACTAACCGAAATAGATAAAGCGAAACAAACGGGGGAAATATAAACGTTTCTAGTTATTTTGTTGGACAAAGTTTGAAGTTATTTTATTTTGTTTTTCAGATTGTTATGCAATTATTGAACTTGTGTAAGTTGTAACTATAGAATGGTTGTTTATTTTAACTTATGCATTAGTTGTTAAATGATATTGCTTTTAGCATAAATGGTTGCAAATGCTTTAAAAATATATTTTTTTGCTTTTTATTGGCTTAATTCATTAGTGCATGAGATTTTTTTCTTATAGATATCGGTTCCTATCCGGGTAGAACCGGTGAAACCGAAACCAGAACCTGGACCGGAACCGGAACCAAAAAAAACTATTTGGTTCGGTTCTCGGTTCCTATTTTTCTTAAAATTTCGGTTCTCGGATCCATCAGTTCCGGTTCCAGTTCCACCGGTTCAAGACCCATGCTTATCCCTATGCTGAAATTTATAAATTTCTATACTCGAGTAATTTTCACTTAAACTACTATTATTTTAAAAACCCGAATAAAATGACAGTTTTATAGTTTTAAGATTTTTAAATTGTAGTTATACAATTAACCGGGGAATAAACGGAAACTATTCTTTTACGAGTGAGACAACTATTTTAGCTACAACCAGTCAAGGAAACAAATTACTAATTTATAAAATATTATTTTATAAATTCGCGACTAAAAGGTAAAATCATAACTTTTGTAAAAGCTTTACAAACATCGTTTGCTTAATTCATAACTTTAAAACGTGCGTTTACTTTTATGCAAGAACGTTTTTATTAAATTAGTTAGTGATTTCCGAACATGTGTCAAATTATTTTATTTCAATTATTTTTCTATCACTTTCTTATATAATACTGGTAAAGTATTATATACCGCGACTTATGCTTTTGGTTCTTGTCTTTATTATATAATTCACCGTATGAATTATATACTTGTTTATTTTTCATATGTAATATATACGGAATATATTACACACTTTGCGTTTACATTTCGATTTATTTTATTTAACCAACCACCAAACTATTGCAACTTAGGAATCTAAATCTTTATCAATGTGTCGCGTTGATGTAACCATTCATCGGGAAACCCAAACTCATCATCTTAGGCTAGTGAGTCTTAGCCGTTAAGTTAAACCGCAACTTCTTGATCGAGCCGCTTCGTTTTTCGTTTGTGTTGTGCTTAATATGTGCAGCTCTGCCAATCGTTCTACAACATCAATGTGAGTTCATAACCCCACCTTTTCTCTTCTAATGGTTTTCATAAACTGTTTTGGGGGGGGGGGGAGAATACATGCTCGTTTTACTAAGTGAACTTATTGATTTCTACTACATAAGCGTTACATGACTATTTTTACTAAAGCATGATTTGTTACTACATGATTTGAGATCGTTGAATACCTATATTTGAAGCCGTGAATTTTTGAATTACATTGCTTGTTTTACTATTGGACACAAGTAAAAATAGCTGTTTTTCTAAGAGTTTCAAAAGTGTTAAAAGTGTATGCTATCCAGATTACTGCCTGAATATTATTGCTAAGTTACCTTATTGCCGTGAAGTCCCTATTTATCATGAACTGTTAATTGCTATTGTAGTAAGCGCGAGTGTTGTGGATAGATCTATCGGGACTGACAATCCCCACCTTTCCTTGGGTCACTAGTTTGATCAAGGTGCATTTAACATTGAGAGTGTTCGGGTGTTTGGAAAGCATCCTTTATTCCATTTGGGGCAAAAATATAGTTAAGATTCGGGGTCATGTGCTTGTGCAATAATTACAATAGTGTTGACTTTGATGAATGTGTTTCTCTTGTCTACCTTACCTATTTTGGACTATGAAATACGTACATAGTCTGCTATTATTTGTTTTGGACTTCGGAATACGTACTTAGTCCACCATTACCTAAGTCTTGTGGTCCACTTTTAAATACTTCTTGATTTACTGAATTACTATTTGGATTTCGGATGGATTTCGGAAATAACACTTTTAAATGTTGTAACGCTACTTTTCTTCTGAAATATTTCTTAAATTATTTCAATACTGCTTTATACTTAAACCTATGAATTCACCAACATTATTGTTGACGTTTTAGCATGTATTTTCAGGTTACTATTTTGCTAGTGGAGCATTAGGAGCATTCGAGTCGTGCGGATATATATATTTTTTAAGGCTTAATAACTTGAGTACTATTTAACAAACGTTTTGACAATGTTTTCTAATACATTATAAATGTAACCTATTTAACTCTGACATTTTTACTAAATTAAATGTGACATTTTATTAAACGTCTCTTTTGAGGTCGTTTTCTGTGACTTGTACTTTGTGCCTTAAAGTCGCACCCTAATGTTACTATTCCGCTGTCGTCCGATTTTGGGGGTGTGATAGATTGGTATCAGAGCACTGGTGGTCGTTTTCAAAACCTGGACTATAACCGTTTTTTGAAAAATTTTAAGATTCGTTCACCATTATCCGATATCCGCGCGCGCGCATGCTTCTGTCCTATCTTAAGCTTCTTTTTGTATCTATACTATATTTTATGAATACCGAATATTTAATACTTGCTTATGATTTCGCTTTCTTACGTCTATCGTATGGCGCCTTACTATTTACCTTATATTAGTCAGTTGTATAAATATTGATCACTCCGATTATCCCGTACTTTCTGATTTCTCAATTACTCCCTCGAACACCAATGCCGATTACTTCTACACTCCATTTGTGTTGGAAACTCTTTATGCTTTTGATCGTATATGTTGTTTCGTATTCTATTGTTTTGATATGTGTTTTATGTGCCGGCGGATACTTAGCGAGGTGATTTTATAATCATCTTATTGAAAGATTAGGAAGCTTTTATTTGGATAAGGAAATTATAAATTACGAACCATAAGTTTATAAATTCATCTTACAACGGATGGGACGCTCTCTTTTTGTAAGTGACAATTATGAATGAGTGGGCTTATGTTTATCCGACATAACGTGTGTTCGTCCGTATGAATCATTCCTTGGGCTATGAATTTCTTTCGACTCGTGCTTTGTTATTATGGATTTTTCAGAATGGTATTCGACCGCACGAACTTGATAATTAATAGTAATAAATCATTAAACCACTTTCAATAATTGACGACTTGTTATATTTTCGTTCCAATGGCTATTTCTTCGTGTCATGTATTCAATCCTTCATTTGAAGTTTCTCATTACATTTGTATCATTGCTCATATCGATTGCATTTATCCTATGCTTGAACATTAGTTCACTCATATTTTCAGTTGGAACCTCGACGACGACCTAGTATATCCAATCCATCTATTTCACTAGTAAACCAAGGGACGAATAAAACATATGAGCACGAGGCGACACTCTCTTTAGGTGGAAGACTGTAACAACCGTCATTTTCGGAACATATCTTAAATAATAAATATATTTATGTATTACAATGTTGTCGTTTATAAATTTATTTTAAATTATTTGATTCGATAAAGAAAAAAGGATATATATTTATTCATAGTTGATTTATAAAAAAGAACCCATAAATCAGTTTTCACGATTCGGGACCTAAAGCATTTGATGTAAAACGATATTTCAGAAAACTTTAAAATTTATTTGCAGACTTGAAAACAAGCAGAAGTGGGCTAAAACAGCTCGCAACGTGTGAAACTGCAACACAAAAAGGGTACCGACACACACGAATAGTTAAATTTATTTTAATTATCCTATTAAATTTATAAAAATATTAAATAAAAAATTTATTATTTATTTATTTAATCGTTGTTGATTAAAAGCGATTATCCGAGTTAAAAAATTCGTTTTTTGCATAACCGGGTCACCAAATGAATAACAAATATTTTTATAAATGTTATAAAATATTTATGAAATACTATCAAGTAAATACTCATTTTTATCAGAAAAATGATTTGAAACGCAATGGCGCAAGTTTCGTATTTTAAATCATCCGTTAAGTGGCCCAAACGAGTCCTGAACCGTTATTTAACGAAAGTTACACTTTTGGTCCCTGTGGTAGAATTTATGAAATTAACCCTAAACTAATAAACCCTTGTCACTTAATTTTAAAAGTTTTATTATAAATATTTTTTTTATAAAACTTCTCATTATTATTTATAAACACACACACTCTTCATCTTCTCTCCTCTCTCCCTCCCCATTTCCGGCAGCCCCTCCCCCTCCGCCGGCCACCACCACGCCGCCGCCGAAAAAGTTTTTCGGCGGACTTTTCTGGCCGAAACCAAAAGTGTTCCTTGTTAACCGATCTATCCGACCCACTAGGTCACTCGCCGCCACGCGCCGCCCCCTCCTCCGGCTGCCTCCCCACCGACGCCACCATAACACAGCGGGTGCGTTTGTCAACCCAAAAGGCATCACTTGGAATTCATAATGGCCATAACGCGTTCTAAACGCGGTCTTGGGAATGTCTTCTTTGCGAACTCTCAACTGATGGTACCCTGATCGTAAGTCGATTTTCGAGTAGACACTCGATCCTTGAAGTTGATCGAACAAGTCATCAATTCTGGGAAGTGGATAACGGTTCTTTATCGTTAACTTTTTCAGCTCACGATAGTAGATGCACATAAGGAATGATCCGTCTTTCTTCTTGACAAACAAAACCGGAGCTCCCCAGGGTGAAGAGCTGGGTCTTATAAACCCCTTGTCGGAAAGTTCTTAAAGTTGTTCCGCCAGTTCCTTCATTTCGGACGGTACCAACCGATAAGTTGCCCGTGCTACAGGTGCAACACCTGGTACCAAATCAATTAGGAATTCTACTTGTCGAGCTGGTGGAATACCCGACAAGTCTTCAGGAAAAACTTTAGGAAAGTCTCTGACGATCGGCACGTCCTTAAGTCGCTTATCCTCTGACTTGTCCTTGGCTTCCTTCGTAGTAATGTGTGCCAAAAAGACATCACATCCCTTGGACAAATACTATTGTGCTTTAGTGCACGCAATGATATTCAGTCGGGATTCTTTCCTTTGATTGCTTCCTTCGCCTTGAAAAATTAACGTATCTTTTCCGAAAGGAACACGCACAATCTTCTCGTCACAGATGATCACTCCATGATACTTTGTTAACCAGTCCATCCCAATGATGACGTCAAAACTACCGAGTGGGACCGACATCAAATCGATGTTGAAAGGATGATTCATGAAGCTTAGAGTGCAACCTCGAATTATGGTGTTAACTCATATGATTTTCCCATCGGCTAATTCTACGTCATAATGATTTTCTAATGTAGTGGGGGTAATGTCAATCAAGGTACTAAAGGTATTAGATACAAAACTCCTATCCGCACCGGTATCAAACAAAATCGTAGCATATCAGTTGTTGAGAAGAAACGTACCCGTGATGACATTAGAATCCGGGCAAGCATCTCTTCCCCCCAAAGCATAAGCTCTTCCTTGAGCTGGGCCATTCCCGTTGTTATTCCCATGGTTCTTTAGTTTTGGGCAATTTTTCTTGATGTGGCCGGTGTTACCACATTCATAGCATGCTCCAGCCTTTTGATTCTTGTTGTTGTTGTTGCTATTGTTGTTATTGGTATGGACCCGACAATCAGTGGTAGCATGGCCATACCTCTTGCATTTTCCACACTTGGGTGCACATTACCCAGTATGATGGTAATTTCACTTGGTGCACAGAGGTAGGTCCCCAGTATAGACCTTCTTTTCACCAGGGCCAGCAGTGTGAGCCCTAGCTACATTTTGACTCTTATGGGATTGTTGGTGGTGGTTGTTTCTTGACGAATCATCAGCCTTCTTCTTGTTTTCATTCTGCCTTTTCGCATAAGTGCGGAGTTTCTGATCCATCAAGTCGTTGGCCAACTCGATAGCAAAGTCAAGAGTCTTGGGCCTTGCAGACATGACATTTCCATGAATGTTATCGGGAAGTCCACTGATATACTTGTCAATCTTTGCAGTTTCATCAGCAAGAAATTTGGTGCACATCAAGGCTAGTTCTTGGAAACGCTGAGTGTAAGCTGCAACATCGTTTCCCGTGACCTTAAGATTCCACAGTTCAATTTCGAGTTTCTTGATCTCACCATTTGGACAATATTTGTTCGACAATTTCTTCTTAAAAGTCCCCCAGGTCATAGCATAGGCAGCATCATGACTTAAGGTTCTCACATGACCATTCCACCAGGTTAGTGCAACACCTAGTAGAGTACAGGTAGCAAATTTCACTTGATTTTTAATGGCACAACCACTAATATGGAATACGGATTCCACCTTTTCAAGCCATTGATTTAAGCCAACAACGCCTTCAGTCCCCTTGAAGTTCAAGGGTTGGCATTTCACGAGGGGGGGGGGGGGGGGGGGGTAGTTCAGGATAGGTACAGACACGTGCAGGTTGCACAGGCCTTCTGATTCCTCCTCCTGAATTTTGGCTATCGTCATCCTGAGTTGAGTTTCTTTGAATTGCCCGATCGATCATAGCTTGAATGGATTCTGGAGTCATGGCGTCGTTTGTTCCTTGTCTTGTTATAGGCATGATTCTAATAATCACAAGAACACAATGTACGTGAGATATAATCACAATGTCGATACAAATGGATATGATAACTACACCACAACACAATGGAAAAATAAATAACATGAAATCAACCATAACATCATACATTAATATTTCATAACATAATGTCGAGTCGTACATGATTTGTTTGGATACAAAATGACCACAAATGATCTTAGTAAAAAAATGAAAATACGTCCTAGAGTCTATTAGCTGGGAATTTCCCATAAAACTTAATAGACTATACAAGATAGCTAGAGATGGAAAGTACAACTAACAGCTACTACCGGTGTCCTCCACCGTGTCAATCCGAGCTCTGGCCTCTAGTACATGGGTACGCATCATGTGTCTGACTGCACGATCCTCAGCGCTCTGGCGCTGCCACTCTATACGAGTCATGTGAGTCTCCAATGTCTCAAGTCGCGCCAACAATGCCCTGTTCTGAGCCTCGGACCTAAGGTAAGCCTGGCGTACCTCCTGCAACTCTGTCTCATAAGCAGTCCTCTGACCTCTCACTACATCAACCTCAAGTCTAATGTCTCTGCGGTCAGTCCGTGCATCAAGAAGCTGTGTATAGAAGTCTTCACTCTCCCGCTTGCGAGCCTGTACCTGGTAGCTGACCCTCAAATTAACTTCCTCAATGGAAGTCATCATCCTACGCTCAGAAGCCTGTAGAGCCCTAACATAACCAACATCCTCTGCTCTGTCAGCAGCTCTAGCAATAGTCCGGGCATCATGACCAGGACTACGAACCAAACCCTGTCATGTCCCAACAACATCAACAAAATCATACTGACCCCTAGATGCTCTAGCAGCAGCGGCAGCAGAACTCTCTGCTATATCACAACCAGGTGGGGGAGCAGTAAGTACAAATCTCCTCTGAGGTGGCATATCCTCCTTGGGGATGTCATCTCTCATACGAATCATAGCTGCCCTATGACCCAATGGTGCCTGATCATAGGTAGGGTTGATGGGAGGTGGTAATGGAAATGTTGGTGATCTAGCAGCAAATGCATCAATCAATGCCTAGGTAGAAGGTTTTAATGAAATTAAATGATTAAAAATAGTAAACTAATTACAAAAATTCTGGAAAAATACAGGAAAATACCTTTAACTAGTGATAATGGTAAGAAAAATACAAACTTTTAAAAATGCTGAATGAATAAGCAGATAAATAAGCAAATAAGAAAATAAGCTTAACTACCTAAGTGACTATATAATTAAAGTGATGTAAGGTAATAACTGAAAAAGTCCCAAGGGCTGTTGGTTTAAGTGTGCGTGTATGAGGCTTTGGTAAGGGGGAGGAGCGAAGTGTGGTGTCGACCAGGGGGGGAGGCCAGTCGCCGTTTTGAAAACATATTTTTTTAAATCTTTTTGCACAAACTTAAAGAACACATAAAAATAAGTATTTTCAAAAACTACAACTTTGCGAGTGCGAGCGAGACGCGACACATAAGCAGGCGAAATAAGCATATACTCTCTATCTACTAATAAGCACAATTTAAAAAGAAATAAGAAAAAACAGATAACATCCTATATCTAATAAGCATCAAGAAATAAAAATGAGCAACAAAATTAAGCTAGAAAGTTGACATAGAGGTGCATACTATACAGTCTAACATACTATGGGGTGGTAACTAGTAAGCAAACTGCCCCCACTTGGCAAATTTAGGCTGATTGGGGTTTGCAATGATCTAGTGGAGGTAATTATAGGGCGTGATGGTTGAGTGCGAGGAGGAGGCCCATAAAGATTGGCTTATGATCTCTCTAATAATAAGCAACTTTCTCATCATCCTCTGTATCACTAGGAGATTTGAGAGAGACTAATAAGCCATGAAAAAGGCAAAAGAAAAAGGGTTGAAAGAGTGATAGACTACTACTTTATTTTTAACTTTATGAGAACTAAGACAGTTTTGAAGCTTAAAATTTAAGACTTAAAAGCAAAGTTTAAGACCAAAAACTTAAAACACATAGGAAACTTGACTCATTAAGCTAATACAACTGGATTTAAACTAAAATAAGTTATTAAATAAGCTAAAACCCTGGCTAAATAAAACTGGCATACGTTGTCAGAATTTGACTTCAAAAAACAAAAATGACAAGTGAATACTATCCACACCCCCATCCTAATGCATTTGGACATAAAAAGAAACAACAAGGAGCTTAAAAAACAAATTTTGAGCCAAGATCTAATTTAAATACTTTGAAAGAGTTTTGAGACCACAGATTCACAACATTGGTTCATAAACCCTTAAAATCTAGAAATTAACACTAAGACTTTTATAAAACTGATTTTTAGACTTAACTTGACTAATCTAAAATGGTTTAAAGGACTAAAACAGATTTTTGACCCATTTTAACCCATTAACTCGGTTAAACCAAAACAAAGAACCGCCTTAAAAGTATCAAAATCAAATCTAAGAATGAAAGATGATTAAAAAGCAAGTTATATGAAAAACAAAATGTAAACCAAGATGAAAATGAAGAAACAAAATAAGCAAATGAAACAAGAAATAATCACTAAAATGAGAAAAAGCAAGATAGATAATCAAACAGTAACAAGCAATTTAAGACAGAATCATATAAAAAAGGAACAAAGAGGAATAGAACAATAAGGAAACTTCAAAGAACAAATGACAATATAAATAAGTATTGAGAAGCAGAAAATAAGATATAATAAGCAGACATAAGCAGGATTAAGCAATGCTACAGTGAAATTACAAGAAAATAAATTTAAGGAACTTACAAGTGGTCCTAAGCTTTTGTAGAAGTCCTAACACTATCCTAACCCACTAATCCAGCTTCTGAATCAGCTTATACCCATTCACCATAGCTTATTCCTTTTACCAACCGACGTAATAGTATACTAAAGGATCTTGGGCCTTTGATGTATACTTTTAAGGCTTATAATCTGATAAAAATGGCTTAAAGGGATATCCCGCCCATTAGATGGGTACAGTAGCGGTTCTATTAAGTTATTTCTTCATTCCGCTTTGACTTGACTACGACGGTTTTGACTTTGGTTGACTTTTTGGCTTTGACTTTTTGACTTTTGGCTTTGATTTTAACTTTTTCACGCTCCTTCCGTTCTTGTGCTCGGTTTTGTCGTTTTTGGCTTTGTTTTTGTCTTTTTCTTTGATATCCGTTACCAGCACAATACAAATGCAAAACATACAAATACAATGTATTTTTGGTACGTTTTTAGTCATTTAAGTCCGTTTTTAATGGTCAAAGGTATGTGTAATTAAACACATACCACTTGCAAACCTAAAATAAGCTAGTAAAAGTTAATTTAAAAACTCAAAAACTTAAAACAGATTAAGCTTGATGTGCAAAGAGCTTAAATTCTCAAAATCAGGCCTTAAAACAAAGTTATTCTAATCTAAATTTGCTTATGAAATCAGGACTTTGAACTTTTGAAAATTAGACTAGGAAATTTAGACAGATTATGACTAAAAACAAAGAACAATTGCACAACTTAAACAAACTCAATCTTACTGCATAAGTGACTCAAAACTAACATGAAATTGATTCAAATTGGTTCCTAATTAAGATCTAACCTAATAAGCTAAGTTAAAAGGTAAGACACCCACAAATTCAAACTCTTCATAGATTAAACCTTAACTTTGCTTTTTAAACTTAAACCACTTATTTAAACTGGCTTGTAAGCTTAGCTTGGGCTTGAAAAACTTAGCTTAAAGGACAAAAAGCAATCAAACAGTACTAACCAAGGTTAGTACTGCTTGTGCCAAACACCCTTTGATAAGCTTGAAACCCATGCATAAGTTTAAAACAATTCTGAATAAGCTTCAAATTAATAAGACGGGTTAAGACTTAAGCTATTAAATGAAAATTAAGCTCAAAGAAAGGACAAATAAGCAATATCTAATAAGCTATGAAGATAAACAATACTATAGAGCTTAAGAACGATTTTAACTTGTAAATGACTCAAAGACACAAAAATTCAAACAAACTTCACTCAAAACTTAAATCCATACATAATAAGCTAACAATAGACTAATAAGCAATGATGAAGCAATAATAAGCAGGACAACAAGCAGTGAATAAGCAATCAGAAAATATTAAGCCAAAATAAAAAGATGAACATACCTTGATCCTAGCTCAAACAAGGATCAACAAATGCTCAAATGAGCTAATCTACAAGCTAGCTAATTAAATAAGCTAAGAATAAGCCCTATAAGCCCTTCCAAAACTGGCTTATCTTCCAATGGCTTATTCAAGAACTTTTGAGTGATTTTGGGTGACTGCTTATTCAGTTAAGCTTATGAGCTAACTTAACTGAATAAGCATTAGCTTTTTAGGTACTTAGAAGCTTATTAAACTTATTTAAGAGGAATCTAAACACTTTTTATGAATTGACATTTAGGTAAAACAAGAATTTGGCTCAGGATATTAAAATAAAACTAAAATTTTATTAATTTCTGAAAGGATTACAAGTTGAAAAAGGAAATTACATGAATCACAATACCATAAGCTAAAATTACATTTAATAAGCTACTAAACAGTCAATTAAGCTAAAAAACTAGACATCATTGTGTGTGTGAGGAGCTCTCCTTTTATAATGCTCAGAGGAAGGATCCAGAACCCTAAGACGCTCTTCATCAATCAATCCTGGCCCTTCAATCTTGATTATTCTCCAAGCAACATAATCTCAGCCCTTCATTTGCTGCCACGTCTCTTAACCAATCAATATGTCTGGGATCGCCACCTGTCAATCCATTTGACATCACTACTTGCGTCAGGTTGGCTTCTAGAAGCATTATAGAGCGTGTGGGGGGTGAAAGGATTTAACCTGCGTGCGTGTGTTCTGTGTAAACGAGAGGGAAACAGGGGAGAATGGTAAAACATGAATTTGAACTTTAGTGTGTAGTTGACTTTTTATGTTGACCGGGATATAAGTATTTTTGATATTGGGCTTTTGGTTTATGATTTGGGCTTAGGTTTTATGACTTAGGATTTTGTTATGTTGTAATGGACTTAAGGTTTAATATTCTATCAATCTTGGGCTGACCTGGCCCAATAAAATGGGTCCGGGTTGGTCCGTAAAAGATGGGTATGCCTTCGACTTCGAAATATCACCTCTTTTCAACCTCGGTGCACGGTTTTGTTTTGTTTTGCGTACTATTTTTTGTCCTTGTTGTGGCAATACAGTTACCTGCAAAGACACAATTCACAATCCATAAACGAATACAATGGCATTTTTTCTGTATTTATTGTATCAGTAATTGGTCTTTTTAGTTCACTTAATAAGGAAAAAGGTTTGTGTATTTAAAACACATACCCCCAATACAAAGCTATTGTCGTGTCCGCTACTCAATGGTCTTAAATACAAACTTAAAAAAACAAAATTTCAACGCCCCTAGACTAAATACACTTAGAAAAGTAAAGCTAAGTGTTCATCTAATGGGAATTAAGAAATCATTTAGCATTGAAGAAGCCCAAGCCACCGTTTACAAACCATTTTTAATGCATTTAAATTCAATATTTCATAACATAACATTAACGAACAAGAAACATTAAAGGATATATCATTGTTCTTTGATTTTTCACCCACCTCAAACCAAGCTTAAAACTAAATCCTGTAAATACAATTTAAAGATGCTAACACTACCAAAAATGTTAATTGGTAAGTAAAAACTAAACTTTTAACGCCTCTTGATATTTCCTAAATCCTCTAAAGATTTATTAATTATTATTAATTTGTGACAAATGAATTAATGTCTTATTTTTATAAAGTAAACCTGGTTTAGACCACAATTAGTTTGAAATCATTTCCTAAAGAGACGATATGGTGAGAATAAGATCCACATTAAGGTTCTAATTTCACACAATTTAGGAGTTATCCTTTTTAGATAACCCCGGAGTCGAAATTTGGCTTTATTATTGTTATTATTGCAACATTATTAAACCTCGGATCTCATAAGAGGCTGCACCAAGTTCGGTTGTGAGCCGCAAGAAGATGCATCAAACATGTTCGAACGTCGGTAATTTCCGCTCGACCTTTTAGAAGGCTGCAACAACGTTTTTGGAACCCGGCAAAGGCGGGCCAAAAGTACTTTTTTCAATTTCAGTCTCGATTATTACTAAAGTGCGCTATTATACGAAGACTGCAACATCGGTTGTGAGCCGGTGGTATGTGCTTAATTACACATACCATTTTCCATTTAAAACGGACTTAAATGACTAAAAACATACCAAAAATACATTGTATTTGTATGTTTGCATTTTGTATTGTGCAGGAACGGATATTCAAGAAAAGAACAAAAAGAAAGCCAAAAGCAAACAAATCCAAGCATGGAGTGGAAAGGGCAAAGTCAAAAGTCAAGCCAAGTGAAGAAAATACAACTTGAGGGGCTAAAACTGCCAAACCTCAAGTTGTATTACAAAAGATAAAAAGACAAGGGTCAAAATTGCACATCGGGTAGAGATTGCATTCAAGTTAAACTTGAGGGGACAAAACTGCTACTTCCCCAAAAAGCCTTCTTTCCCGCCCCTAAAAACCCAGTTACAACTTGGATGTCGTCCCATACCTTCTACCCTGCAAAACCACTTCTCTCCCTAGCCAAAATCATTTCACCCACCCTACTATTTCCCCCCAGCTGTATAAAGGCCATGTTGGCAATCCCGCACCTTTCCCAAGTATCTTCAATGGCTGAGATTGACTCCAAAGAAGCACAAATGAAATTAAAGGCTGGGATTTGCTTGAGAATCCCCTCACACAACAAGCACACTTCGTTTTTGCTCTACAAAAGAAGCACAAGCTGCAAGTCAAAGAGGAGAAGACTTCGGCTATAAATAAAGTCTTTTGTAAGCCTTTGAGGCATCTTAGTAACTAGTTAGTTTTTAATCTTAAAAATAATTTAGCTTATCTTTCAGTTTGTTTTAAGTCATTTACAGCTTTCACTTTCAGTTTTGTAACACTTTCAAGTTTTAATACAAGTTTGAGGTCTTAAGTCAATTTACAATACCAAGTGCTAAGTTTCTTAATTGTGTTGTTTTGTGTTCAAAAAGCTATCAGTACAGCTTATTTATAAGCTGCTTTAATTAAGTAAAACTAAAAAGTTAAGTAGTTAAGAGAAAATTACAAAAATCACTCTCAAATACACCACAGCTTACTTTATGGATGATAAGCCAGTTCTGGATGGGCTTATGGACTCTCACTAGCTTGTTTTATACAAGTTAGAGCTTGTAGACTCTTTGTTTTACCCTGTTTTGAGCAAGGGTTCTGTAAGTCTCTCTTTTTCTTACATATCTTATTTACTGCAGAAGTGCTTATTGTGCTTATTTGTTACTTATGTTTACTTATTTATGCTTTATCAGTATGTTTAGTGCTTGTCTTGCTTAGTTGATTAGTTAATACTGCTAGTACTGTTAGCTCATTTAATAAAACTGTTAGTTTTGAGTTAACACTGCTAGGCCATTTCAGCTTATTTAAGTGCTTATTCTTGATTGAAATTTGCTTATAAGTGTTTTAATTTGTTATTTGATAATCTGTTTTTAATTAATAGAAAAAGAAGCCAGTTTTTTTGCAAACTTTCAGGGGTATTTTCAACTAGCAGTACTAACCTGTAGTTAGTACTGCTAGTTCACTTTTGGAACAGTACTAACTTAAAGCTACCAGTACTAACTCCAAGTTAGTACTGTTAGTTAGTACTGTTAGTACTGTTAGTCCATTTCTGCTTACTAGCTTATTGTTTCTACTTATTTAAGATTGGTTTAGCTTTTTAGAGTAGATTAAGCCTATTTTAGTTTACTGTCTTCAGTAGAACTTATTTGCCTTTTCAAAATAATTTTAAGAGTTTATCAGTTTTAGTTTTTTAGCTTATTTGTCATTTTAGTTTATTCTAGTTGCTTATTCTTATTACTAAGTGCTTATTAGGGTTAGTTAAATATCTGTTTTAGCTTATTTGCTTTTTTTTCTTGTTTGATTGTGTTTTCTTAAGGCTAGCAGTACTAACCTTAAGCTAACAGTACTAACTTAAGCCTAGCAGTACTAACTCTAAGTTAGTACTGGTAGTTAATACTGTTAGTACTGCTGTGTTTCTCTTGTTTAATTTAGCTTAATTGCATGATAAATTTCCTTATTTAGAGTTAACTCAGCTTATTTGTCTGTCTCAAGCTTATTTGTGTTTTAGCTTTAAAAGTTTTAGGTGTTTTTACCATTTCTAGCTTTAATTCTTGTTCTAGCTTATTTTCCTTATTTAGCTTTGTGTTCAATTGCCTATTAGGTTTAGTGCCAAATCCTAATCACATCCTTGTCATATTTAAACACCAATCATCAATCGTCTTGCGATTTTCCATCTCCAGCCTCGTTGGGACATAACGACCCGGGAACACTCTACACTGCTTCCGGTTTTATTGGTCTCGTGGATTCTGATCCTTGTTGTGTATTTATATATACTTACATTTATATATATAGATAAATTTTAAGGAGTAAGTTTGCACCAGTCAGTCATGCAAGTATATAATGCTACTAGTAATGAATCACCTATTCCATCACCACGAGCTCCTATTGCTCCACCAACTATTTTGCCTCCATCTCCAGTGTTACCACCATCACCACTATTTGATCCCTAAGATTTATTTCTTCCCGAGGAGATTTTGACACCTTAGAAACGAGCCCATTTCCTATCATCCTCCTCTACTGATTCTTTTGCCCTACCTTAAGTATTTGAGATTAGAGAGAGTTCTCATAAGACGCATCTGGAGCGCCATGAGGAACAGATCGAGACTATTTTGAATCACTTAGATGAGCTCCCTCTTGAGCGCATTAAGCACATGGAATATAAGATAGAAGGTCTTGGTAATGGTCGAGTAATCATACAGCGAGATTTTGACTAACTAGAAATCGAACTTCAAGAAGCCCGCACCCAGATTTCCGGATTTCAGAGAGAGAAAATAAGGCATGACGACGAGATTGTTCTTGCTCGCGTCAGGACTTCTACTCTAGAGATACTTATCGAGGATATCCAGGTTTGCCACCGATCAGATATGAAGAGTCTTTTGGACAAGATCCATGAACTCAAGAACCACAAGGGAAGACCACCAGACTACTAGACTAGATCCTTGTCATTTACAACTTTTGTTTATAATTCAACCACGGGATGTGTGGCATAAATAACGACACTTGTCAAATTTTGATTATGTAAAATATATAGACAAGTTGTTTATGACATAATGAAGTTGTGATTCCATTATACCTCGCTGTTTCATGATATCGATTTATGTATGTCGTGGCTGTCTATCCTATACCTTGTGTTAAGGTTATTCATCTTTATGTATCCAGGTTACTATGGCTCTTTTACCACCAGGTTTTCTTGAACCTTTGTATCCGGATATGATTAATGATCAAGACATTAAGCATATGATTCCACCTATACCACCTAGAGATATTGAGCCTCATGTTGGATCACCCATACCATTATCTCCATCATCAGTAAGATCTTCATCACCAGTTAGGTCAACTACACCACCGCCAGACTATCCCTTTGATGAGTCTATCTTCGCAGAGTTAAATAACTCATTATGGATCATACCGCGATCACTGGAAAGTGAACCAGTCCCCGAGGAACCTAATAAGTTAGATACTTGTTAGAGTGACCATCTCTGGAAGTCTTAGATTCTAAAATTTTCCGTTATATCCTACAATGTAATATCAAAGAATGTGTATTTCTTTGTTAGAACTTGTACCAAATAAAAATCTATGTCAAATGATTTCAATATCACTATGTATAAAAAATTTGATTATTATACAATGACTTGTGATATGACTATATCATTGTATGGATTCTTATTTTGTGTTGTCTTGTAAATGTTGATAGAATGGCTCCTATGACTCAGGCCGCCATCAAGAAATTAGTTGTTGATAGTGTTTCCGCAGATCTGGAAGCATAAGCTGCTACCATGGCAAATACTGACAATACTAATAGAAACATCGGACAAAGTGGAACTCCTGCAGCAAGAAAATGTAGCTACAAAGAGTTTATGAGCTGTCAACCTTTCAATTTCAAAGGTACGGAAGGGGCTGTTGGTCTCATCCGTTGGTTTGAACGAACTGAATCAGTATTTCTCTATAGTAACTGTACCGAGGACTGCAAAGTGAAATTTGCTACTAGTACTCTAACCGAGGAAGCTTTATCCTGGTGGAATTCATTCGCCCAGCCTATTGGAATAGAGGAAGCTTACAAGATCACCTCATCCGAATTTAAACAGCTCTTAATAAAGAAGTATTATCCCCGAACTGAGATCAAGAAAATGGAAGATGAATTTTACAATCTGACTATAAAAGGGAATGATCTCAAGACTTACATTAGAAGATTCCAGGAATTGGCAGTTTTATGCCCAACTATGGTGCCAAATTCTGAGAAACTTATAGAAGTCTTCATCGGGGGATTACCCAGGAGTATTGAAGGAAATGTTACCACTTTAAAGCCTTAAACTTTGGAGGAAGCCATTACCATAACCCAGAGATTAATGGATCAAGTAACAAAGCATAATTCTGTGCAAGGAACCAATGATCACAAATGAAATTTTAATTATAGAAGAACCTTCACCAACAACAACTACCAAAACAACCATAACAACAACAATAACAACTGCAACAATGATCACTACCAACAACAGAATAGAAGGCAAGAAGCCGTCAAGGCTTATGCTGCCACCCTAACTGAGAACAATAGGTATGCTAGAAACCTTCCTTTGTGTAAGAAAAGCAATATGCATCACATAGGACCTTGCAATGTCAAGTGTCAGACTTGCAACAAGGTAGGTCACCCGACCAGGAACTACAAAAACAAGGGGCCAGCCACAGGAAGCAACCTGCAGCCAGTGTTAGTAACTTGTCATGCCTGTGAAGAGAAAGGACATTACAGAAATCAGTGCCCAAAAGCAAACAACAATGCCCATGGAAGAGCATACTTGCTAAGGGACAAGAATGCTCACCAAGATCTGAATGTAGTCATGGGTACGTTCCTTTTAAACCAACATCTAGCTAGAGTATTATTTGATTCGGGAGCCGATAAAAGTTTCGTATCTATATCTTTTGCTTCTATGCTTAATATCCCACCAATTACACTAGATACCACCTACGACATTGAAATGGCTAATGGAAACCTAGTAGGCATTAATACCGTAATCAGGGTTGCACCTTGCTATTGTTAAACCAACCTTTCGAAATTGATCTCATGCCGATTAAACTTGGTAGTTTCGATGTCGTCATTAGTATGGATTGGTTATCCAAGTATCATGCTAGAATTATCTGTGACGAGAAAGTCGTCCACATCCCCATCGACGGTAAAACATTGATCATCCGAGGTGATCGAAGTAAAACCCGACT
Source organism: Tanacetum coccineum (assembly GCA_026074375.1). Classification (NCBI taxonomy): domain Eukaryota; kingdom Viridiplantae; phylum Streptophyta; class Magnoliopsida; order Asterales; family Asteraceae; genus Tanacetum; species Tanacetum coccineum. Next base: position 14,306 of record BQNB010031777.1, on the reverse strand, counting down.
AAGCCTTATAACCTGTATTAAAACCAAAAGATATATATCCAGGGGATGTCAAGTTTTCGTAGCCCAAGTAATGCAGAAGAAGTCAGACGAGAGACGATTGGAAGATATACCAGTAGTTAGAGAATTTCCGAAAGTTTTTCCTGAAGATCTACCCGGCCTTCCTCCGGTTCGCCAAGTAGAATTTCAAATCAATTTAATGCCAGGAGCGGCACCAGTAGCCCGAGCACCTTACAGATTAACTCCTTCAAAAATGCAGGAACTATCTGACCAACTACAAGAGTTAGCAGACCCAGGTTTTATCCGACCAAGTACTTCGCCTTGGGGAGCTCCTGTCTTATTTGTTAAAAAGAAAGACAGATCTTTCAGAATGTGTATCGATTACCGGGAGTTGAATAAACTCACCATAAAGAATCGTTACCCGTTACCCAGGATCGATGATTTATTCGACCAGCTTCAAGGTTTGAGTACTTACTCAAAGATTGACTTAAGATCAGGCTATCACCAACTGAGAGTCAAGGACGAAGATATTCCCAAGACTTCCTTCAGAACACGATACGGACACTACAAATTCCAAGTGATGCCATTTGGTTTAACCCATATGCCTGCTGAGTTTCCATGGACCTCATGAACTCGGTGTGTAAAACCATTACTATGGATAAATATTAGATATGTTCATTGATGATATTCTTATATATTCCCGTAACAAAGAAGAACACGCAGATTACCTGAGAATAATCTTGGAATTACTCAAAAAGGAGAAATTATATGCCAAGTTCTCCAAATGTGATTTCTGGATCAGTATCGTGCAATTTCTCGGGCACATGATTTATAGTCAAGGAATTCACATTGACCCCGCCAAGATAGAAGCAGTTAAGAATTGGGTACCTCCTACTACACCTATAGAAGTACGAAAATTCTTAGGACTTGTCGGCTACTATCGAAGGTTTTTCGAAGATTGTAAAGCCAAGAAGTATATCTGGGGAGAAAACCAAGAGTCGGCCTTCCAACTGCTAAAACAAAAGCTTTGTGAAGCTCTAATCTTAGCATTACCAGAAGGAAATAATGATTTTGTCGTTTACTGTGATGCATCACTCCAAGGTCTGGGAGCGATGTTAATGCAAAGAGAAAAAGTTATTGCATATGCATCCCGACAACTCAAGCCTCATGAAGAGAACTATACCACACACGACCTCGAATTAGGAGCAGTAGTATTTGCTCTTAAAATTTAGAGACACGATCTGTATGGCATAAATTGTACTGTGTTCACTGATCATAAAAGCCTTCAACATATCCTTGATTAGAAGGAATTGAACATGAGACAATGTCGTTGGCTAGAATTGCTCACAGATTATGATTGTAAGATTCGTTACCATCCTAGAAAGGCAAATGTTGTAGCAGATGCCTTAAGCCAAAAGGAACGTGTTGATCCCAATAAACAGATCTTAAACTCCTTAGCTTGATGTAAGGTTTAATATCCTTGGATAAATCCAAAGGTACTAAGATTGAAACTTTGAGTGTATGATATAAACTATGCGGAATCTAGTTTATACCACTAAGAAGAATAACAGTAAGATATGTTTGACACAGAAATACAACCAAAACAATAAGATCCAATATATTAATACGAACACTCTTTGACAGTGTTAGGGTTTACAACCTTGAAGCTATGAAAAACTATGAAAGACTAATAATAATATGATGTCTTTATAACTATGTCGCAGGGTTCCTTTTATACACTAAGGAAACCCTAATAGGCTTACAAAACGCGTATAATGATAATGCATATCTATTCCTAATTTAACTCATGCATATCATAATAGCAGTACTAACTATATAAGACTAGCAGCACTAACTATTAACTAACAGTATTAACTATACTAGCAGTACTAACAATGTATTGGCAGTACTAACTAATATAACTAACAGTACTAACAACTTAGACTATTTTCATGATTCTTCATCAGCAGCACTAACCATCACCAGCAGTGTCAAGTTGAATCAGCAACACTAAGTTGTAGAAGTCCATACTTCCCAACAGAACGAATCAAACCACTCCGAGTTATTAGATGCATTAGTCATGTACCCTCACCTAAATTAGGCACCACAAATCCTCGAAGCCCAAAACGAGGCGATCAAAGAAGAGAACATCGAAGCTGAGAACCTACGAGGAATAGACAAAGCATTTGAAATACGTCTTGATGGAACCCGATGTATCAAGAATCAAAGTTGGTTACCACTCTTTGGTAATTTGAGGGACTTGATCATGCATGAGTCCCATAAATCAAAGTATTCCATCCACCCAGGTTCTAACAAGATGTATCAGGATCTAAAGAAACTCTATTGGTGGCCTAACATGAAGGCAATCATCGCTAAATATGTTGGCAAATGTTTAACATGCTCTAGAGTTAAAGCAGAATGTCAGAAGCCATCCGGCTTACTGATACAACCAAAGATTCCTACATGGAAATGGGAAAGAATAATGATGGACTTCATTACAAAACTATCCAAAACATCAATCGGACATGACACAATTTAGGTCATTGTAGACCGCCTTACCAAATCAGCATATTTCATCCCTACCAAAGCGACAGATAGTATGGAAACCCTTACAAGGTTGTATATAAAGGAGATAGTCTCACGGCATGGAGTGCCGATATCTATTATCTCGGATCATGACAGTCATTTCACATCCAGATTCTGGCAGTCAATGCAGAGTACTTTGAGTACTCAATTAGACATGAGTATGGCATATTATCCCGAGACTAATGGACAAAGTGAAAGAACCATCCAAACACTCGAAGACATGCTTCGAGCATGTGTCATAGATTTTGGAAAAGGATGGAAGAGACACTTACCACTGGTAGAATTTTCTTACAATAACAGTTACCATGCCAGCATTAAGGCGGCATCATTCGAGGCACTTTATGGTCGAAAGTACTGATCACCTATTTGTTGGACCGAAGTTGGAGATGTATAACTCATAGGACCAGAGATAATCCATGAAACCACCAAAAAGATAGTACAAATCCAACAACGCTTGCAAGCTGCAAGAGATAGGCAAAGGAGTTATGCCAATGTAAGGTGAAATCCTTTGGAATCCTAAGTTGGAGATCGTGTTATGTTGAAAGTGTCACCTCGAAAAGGTGTCATCCGATTCAGAAAGCGAGGAAAGCTTAACCCCCGGTACATTGGACCATTTAAGATCCTTAAAAGGGTCGGCCCAGTGGCATACAAACTTGAGCTTCCTGAAGAACTCAGTAATGTCCACAGTACCTTCCACGTTTCTAATCTAAAGAAATGCCTATGTGACGAATCCCTCATCATTCCAATGAAAGAGCTTCGGCTCGATGACAAGCTCAACTTTGTGGAAGAACCAATAGAAATTATGGATCGAGAAAGCAAGCACTGAGCCAAATACGTATCCCTATAGTCAAAGTAAGATGGAACTCTAAAAGAGGACTAGAATTTACGTGGGAACGCGAAGATCAAATTCGTGCCAAGTATCCACATCTATTTCCAAATACCACTCCAACATCTAACTAAATCTCGGGATGAGATTTCTTTAAGGTTGGGAGACTATAACAACCCACAATTTTCATCTATATAATTATCCATCTATTAAATTAGATGCAATTTTCCTCAGTGTAATTTCCATCTATTAAATTTGATGCAACCATTTTCATGGAAAGATTTTTGCTTTATTCCATCCATAATGTAACGTAACTTACATTACAAAAGTAAACGTGCTCGCGCAACCTACCAATGCCAATTTCATCAACGTTTATATCAAATAAACGTCATAATATGTCAGGCAATATGTTTTAAACTCCATTTTTACCATACGTTATCTATTTAACGTACCATCCATACATTTACTATAAAACGGATTTATACGTTAACGTTTATATCAAAACCCCTATTACATGTAATGTTTTTATACAAAACAAATATACAAGCTTTCAAGGCATGTGTACAAGTGTACAATGCATAACTTTTGAATATGTTTTTCCCTCCAAAACCAATGTACAACTCCATGAAACACAATGTACAATCCGATTATGCATAGCATTCGAATTTACCATTTTCCCTCCAATTTCTTAAGGGATTTCGTACCACCTTTCTAGCACAACTTACAAGTACTCAATGCATAATGTTTAAACACTTTTTCCCTCCCTAACTTAAACCCTAGCTCGTCCTAAATCCAAAACCCTAACCCGAAACCCTAATGAACCCGTTACACCTTAAACTAGTTCTAAGCTAAACCCTAACCAAGCAACCACCCTCCACCATGACACACCACCTTGCCTAGCACCTTGCTAGCTTCCTTTCACCTCCTTGTCACCACCTTGCACCCTTAAGCTCCAAGTAAACACCTTGCACTCCAAGTAAAGCACTTTGTCACCACCTTTCCACCACCATGCCGCCACCTCAACCCCTTGTCACCTCCTTAGTAAACCGAACCCCCTTCACCACTTTACACCTCTCTAAGCTAGCCCTAGCTCCCATTAGTCATCTACACATTGATAAGAATGCAAAACTTGGTAACCACTCCACACAACTTGGCCACTACTCCTCCTTTGGCCTATAAATATACAAAACACATACACTTTCACAAACACACAATTTTATCAAACACACTCACTTGCTCTTGACCTATTTCAAGCCAAAGAAGCCAAGGTATAATATCAAAGGATCCTTGATTCATCTCCAAGGTTACACTACCCATTCCAAGTCATTCGAACCCTAATAAGCCCTAGTAAGTCCTATAACTTGTTCAATAAGCTCCTAATGTGTTTTAGATCATGTGTAAGCTTGGATTGAGCTATATGTTTAAGCCTTGAACCCTAAGCAACACGCTTGGTTTTCCTAAACCAAACGCGCCCTTAAAACCCTAAAAGCTCTTTTCGTGAACCTAATAAGCTATAAGCCATAAGTTGTTGTAATAAGCTATTTCTATAAGCTCACTTATCACTTTTATAATCATTAAAACTAATCCTAAAAGCCCTAACCTATCGGGTTATTGTTTCTAAACCAAACATGCCCATTTTAGATTTTTAAGCTCATAAGCTACAAGCTCGTAAAACTTACTTATTTTAGCTTATAGTAATAAGCTATAAGCTGCAAATCGATTTCGAGATTAAAAATACAAAGATTATGGATTATGGACTAGAAATGCAATTCGAACCATGCAAAGGGGTATATATTGTAAATATTGAAACTTATATAGCTTTCGGGCCAAAAGTGTAAATACTCCAAAGTTAAACCACAAGGGCCTGTTTTGCCAACTTTTAAAGTTAATGGTGAAAATGTTTTAAAAATTATAAAAGAAGGTTTAAGTCGTAAAATAATATATACCAAGGGTATATATTGCCATTTTTGAATTCTTAAGGGTATAAAATGTAATATTTTTATATATTAAATAAAAATATATTTAAACGTTATAAGACTCGATTTTATTAAAACCCGACACATTTATCGTTTCATCCATTAATCAAAACATATAAAAATAATTTGTTATATATTTAACATAATTTATCATCCACTAGCTTTTAAAGAAACTTAAAAAAGATAAAACCTTATCGTTTAAACTATAACGTATCACGTTACTAGGGAATTTCAAGTGAGGGGTTTCCATTTGGGTAGACGTTTTGACGAGTTGCTGGATTTACGATTTAAAGTGTCCTAGCTACTCAAAGGTTTGCTACATGACCTCTGAATTATGATAGCCCGAACAGTGATACGATATTTTCACAAGTTATTAAACCAAATTAAGGTTTACGTTAAACTTTATGAAATAAAGTTCTGGAATATAATCAATCAAACTAAGACTTGACATATTACCCCATGTTGCGTGACGAAGCTTTTTACTTTCACTTGAATTACTTTTGCCATCAATCAAATTTCCCTGTTAAGGTGAGTTCATAGTCCCACCTTTACATGTTTTCTAAACTCCGTGGGGAGATACATGCTATAAACCATGAATACAAGTATTTTCCAACTGTATGCTATCCTGATATATTATTGCCTAAGTTACCTCCATTTGCCAAAAGGCCCCACTATCATGAACCGTTAATTACTTTGCGAAGTAAGCGCGAATGCCGTGAATAGATCTATTGGGATTGAACTTCCCCATCCAGGTTCTGGTACATACATGGCCAGCGGACGCATTTCATTTGAGGAACTCCGGGTGTTTGGCAAAGCACTCGCTTGGGGCAACAACTTATGAATAACATTTACTTAAGGCTTCGGTGTCATGAGCTTAGTGCAATAATATAATATTGTTTTCCATGATAATTGTATTCGTTGCAATTATTACCATTTACATTAACTTGTATTCAACCATTATATTGCAAACCTGTGAATTTCACTCAACCTTTGTGTTGACCTCTTTTAGCATGTTTATCTCAGGTAACTAAGCAAGCTATGGCACGGAGTGGCATGGACTTGAAGGCGTCCAAACTTGTTAGCATTCAACTTTTATGTTTTAAATGTATTTTGGGACCTCCTTTTGTAAAACTCTGATATATTATTGAATGATAATTAAATTTTTCAAAACGTCTCTTTTGAGTCATTTTCTATGATTATGACTGTTGATTCATGAAGTAGTATCCCCAATTTAGCTTCCGCTGCTATGTGAATTATCAAGGTGTTACATATAATTTGAGCGTTATCACAAACACACAAACTCTCTCATCTTTCCCACTTATTTCGACAACAACAATATCAAGAACAAGTGTATTTTCAAGTTTATTTTTAAGTATTTTACAAGATCTTTGGTAAAGGGTTGAAGGCTAGGGCTTGGAACTTGATTTTCTAGGGTTTTCATTTGTTATTTTGGGTAATCTTGCATACTTGAGCATCCATCTTCATCCATATTTGTAAGTCTCATTATTTTCATATTTACATACACTTTACACATTGCATATATGATTTATACCTCCTTAGTATGCTTGTGTATGAGAGAAAGTTAATTAAAAATTTGTTTTATAAGACTCAAAACTGAAAGCAAATTTTAGGGCTGCCTTGTGAGCAAGATAAAAGCATTTTAGGGTGATCTATGAGAAAAACTCTTTTTGTAGTCACGTAATATAAAGTGTTAGCTAAATTGTTGGAGGTGCGTAAAAGAATTAAGATTCGCATACATTTTTGAATGATTTTTACAAGATTAGTGTACAAATCTAAGTTCTGGACTTTGATGGTCTTTAAAACTTTATCATGACTCTACTTGTCACAGTCTGTTGATCCCATTAGTTACCTTAATATTCAACTCCGAGTTTGAATACCCGTCCCATACTTTTGAAACACCTACGTCATCCCGTAACCCGCCGTCTAGAAACATGCTAGTTAATCAGAACCCGACTTTAACCTGTCACCTCGTAACGTCTCACTTTTCAAAACACGACTTTATAACTTCTCATCCTTCTTTACTTCTTGCGATTTGAAAGAAACATTTTGCCAAGAAGACAACCTCTAAGTTCAACATATATCAAACGACTCATAGTCCAAGTGGCTAACATGCACTTTCCCTTAGAGCGGAATGAGATCCAAGATGCCAAGAATAAAGCACGCATTGGTTTTGATATTGGTGATTGCAGCAATGCTAGATTTTCGAGGCTGAATTTGATCCTAGTTACTGATGTCCTCTTATTTAAAACATTTCTTCGAAAACTCTCAATGTATTGTTCGCTTCGTGGTACAAGTATATCTACCCTCTCTTCAATCATTAATTGTTCATATAATTATTTTACCTACCTCATTTAACATTCTTGATATATATATTAATTCTTGGATATGTACTTCTTTCGACTATTGGCATTAGTTCCCTTGTTTGTATCGATTAATTATAGGGATGACTCTCTATAGTTCTTTCGGTTCATAATTGGTTAGAACCAATGACTTTCTACATTCTTTATATTGATCGAATAGTTCTTTACGTTCATTTCTTTTGACTGTTACTATGTTTGTACGGATATTCTTGATACTTACTATTGTTATGATCTATTGATCTCGTTTGCATTGATCGATAGTCGATTGTTTCTTTGTTTGTAAAAATATTAAATCTTTCCTATTCAAAATTCTTTGTTCATAAATTATTATACTCGATATAACCTCTTTGCATTGGCATCTACTTATTTTAGAGATTAGTACTTTTCTTTAGTTCCTTCGTTCACATTGATTATTGGTACAAAAATTCATTTTCGATCTTGATACATATTGATTTCTCAAAATGTGCTCCTTTGATCATCGGTATGACTCATTAGTTTTTTGTTTTCGTTTGTCTTCTTATCAAGTACATATATTCTATCCTTTCTTTTAAGAATTCTCATGACATTTATCCATATTTGCTTGCACATTGCAGTCATTATATATGTTGCCAATTATTTAATTCGATATTCGTTTGTTGCCCTATTTGATGTATGATAAAAGAATAAAAACGAATTACTGAGCGTGGTAAAAAAGATATAAGAGACGTAAATAAAAAAATAGATTTGTTGTTACACATTCGTTTATTACCTTAGAAATAAAATTACATAAGAATAAAAAGAAAATAAAGTTTTATTACAACACTTTTCTAGCAATACTGTCTATTACCCCAAAATTCATCTACGCCAATTGCTAGGATGACGAGCGGTACAAGAAGCGCCAGAATTGTGGCCAGAAACTGATAATCTTCTTCGTTTGGGACGTAGGCCAGGTAGATGGCAACTGCTATTGCGCACACTATCGCCACGATTGTAATAATATGCAACATTTTAGGAGGTTTGAATGAGAAAAATTTAGGTGAAAGATTTAGTGTTTTATGAAAGAATAGAGGATAAAAATTGGTATTTATGGGTGAAATGTAACTGTTGGGTTACTTTTCAGTGCCGTTGGGGGCACTGTCCACATAAAAAAAGTTAAACCCAAGATATATTTTACCCTTTGTAATTTTAGCTAGAATTGGCCTGGTAGCTTACTGACTCCGATAGCCACAAGAACTCGGTGGTTTTCATAACACGTTTCATATCTCAAATCTAAAGAAATGTTTATCAGATGCAACACTCGTTATTCTACTTGATAGAAAATTCAAATTGATGACAAACTCCACTTTATCGAGGAACCGGTGGTAATTGTGGACCGAGAAATCAAACAGTTGAAACAAAGCCATTTTTCGACCATCAAGGTCCGATGGAATTCTAGGAGAGGTCCGGAATTCTAGGAGAGGTCCGAAATTCTAAGAGAGGTCCAGAATTCTAGGAGAGATCCGGAATTCTAGGAGAGGTCCGGAATTCACCTGGGAACGTAAAGACCAGTTTCGAAGCAAATACCCTCACCTCTTCTAGAAACTTCACCACTAGATGCCAACAATTGAATTTCAGGACGAAAGTCTTTTAACGAGGGAAGACTGTGACAACTGACATTTTACTAGGTTTATATTTAACTTTTCACTCAAATTATTTTACTTTGAACGTATATGTACTTGATTTAACCTCTAACCGGGAAGCTATCCAACGTAGAACCAAAAAGTCTTTGAACGCAGACCGCCTCTAGACTAAGTTTAGTCTACCCATAACAAGTATGTTATGATCATCATGCGCATATTTTAAAATTCATATGCATACGTTCTAAAAATTTTTACGTAAGTCATTTAAACTTGCGTTTTAATACATACATGCATGCACAACTCACCTAATTCCCTCACCACCTTTACCAATACCATCCATACTTATACACTATCAAAATAAAAAATGTTATTCCCTCCCCTATTTTATCAAATAAACTGGCCCCCTATATGTATTATATACAAAATATATCAAATCCTACACTATACCTTATATATAGTAACTAGTACCATTTTTCTTGCCAACTTTCTTACATACCATCACCAAGCCATACCCCCCTCTCCTAGCTCTTACACACGCTACAAACACTACTCCCATTCCCTTGCCTTCATTAAACCTTATGTTTTCTTGTCCAGCAGATATTTTCAAGGATAGCTAATCCATTTCTATATAAGTACCACTTCACATTTCTCCTCATTTCATCACCTTTCAAACACACAAACTCTCTCATCTTTCCCACTTATTTTGAAAACAAAAAGATCAAGAAAAAGTGTATTTTCAAGTTTAGTTTAAGTATTTTACAAGATCTTTGGTAAAGGGTTGAAGGCTAGGGATTGGAACTTGATTTTCTAGGGTTTTCATTTGTTATTTTGGGTAATCTTGCATACTTGAGCATCCATATTTATAAGTCTTATTATTTTCATATTTACATACACTTTACACATTCCATATATGATTTATACCTCCTTAGTATGCTTATGTATAAGAGAAAGTTGATTAAAAACTTGTTTTATAAGACTCAAAACTGAGCAGATTTTAGGGTTGCCTTGTGAGCGTGATAAAAACACTCTAGGGTGATCTATGAGAAAAACTCTTTTCATAGTCACGTAATATAAAGTGTTAGCTAAATTTCTGGAGGTGCCTAAAAGAATTAAGATTCGCTTACATTTTTGAATTATTTTTACAAGATTCGTGTGCAAATCTAATTTCTGGACTTTGATGGTCTTTATAACTTTATCATGACTCTACTTGTCATAGTCTGTTGATCCCACTAGTTACCTTAATATTCAAACTCCGAGTTTGAACACCCGTCCCATACATTTGAAACACCTGTGTCATCTCGTAACCCGCCGTCTAGAAACATGCCAGTTAATTAGAACCCGACTTTAACCTGTCACCTCGGAACGTCTCGCTTTTGAAAACACAACTTTATAACGTCTCATCCTTCTTTACTTCTTGCGGTTTGAAAGAAACATTTCGCCAAGAAGACAACCTTTAAGTTTAGCGTATATCAAATGACTCATAGTCCAAGTGGCTAACATGCACTTTCCCTTAGAGCGGAACGAGATCCGAGATGCCAAGAACGAAGCACGCATCGGTTTTGATGTTGGTGATTGCAGCAATGCTAGATTTTCGAGGCTGAATTTAATCATAGTTACTGATGTCCTTTTATTTAAAACATTTCTTCGAAAACTCTCGATGTATTATTCGCTTCATGGTATAAGTATATCTACTCTCTCTTTAATAATTAATAGTTTGTACAATTATTCTACCTACCTCATTTAACATTCTTGATATATATATTGATTCTTGGATATGTACTTCTTTCGACTATTGGTATAAGTTCCTTTGTTTGCATCGATTAATTATACGGACGACGCTTTATAGTTCTTCCGGTTCGTAATCTGTTAGAACCAATGACTTTCTACATTCATTATATTGATCAGATAGTTCTTTACGTTCATTTCTTTTGACCGTTATTATATTTGTACAAATATTCTTAATACTTTCTATTGTTATGATCTATTGATCTCCTCGTTTGAATTGATCGATAGTCGAATGTTTCTTTGTTCGTAAAGATATTAAATCTCTCATTTTTAAAATTCTTTGTTCATAAATTATTATACTCGATATAACCTCTTTGCATTGATATTTACTTCTTTCGGAGATTAGTACTTTTCTTTGATTCATCCATTCATATTGATTATTGGTACAAAAATTCATTTTTGATCTTGATACGTATTTATTTCTCGAAATGTGCTCCTATGATCATCGGTACGACTTGCTAGTTTTTTGTTTTCATTTGTCTTCTTATCAAGTACATAGATTCTATCCTTTGTTAAGGATTCTCATGACATTTAACCCATATCTGCTTGCACATTGCAGTCATTATATACGTTGCCTATTATTTAATTTGATATTCGTTTGCTGCCCTATTTGATGTATGATAAAAGAATATAAACAAATTACTGAGCGTGGGAAAGAAAATATCAAGAGATGTAAATAAAAAAAATAGATTTGCTGTTACACATTCGTTTATTACCTTAGAAATAAGATTACATAAGAAAAAAAGAAAAAAAAGTTTTATTACAACACTTTTCTAACAATACTGTCTATTACCCCGAAAATTCATCTACACCAATTGCTAGGATGATGAGCGGTACAAGAAGCGCCAGAATTGCGGCCTGGTAATCTTCTTCGTATGGGACGTAGGCCAGGTAGATGGAAACTGCTATCGCGCAAACTATCAACACGATTGTAGTAATATGCAACATTTTGGGAGGTTTGAATGAGAGAATTTTAGGTGAAAGATTTAGTGTTTTATGGAACAATGGAGGATAAAAATTGGTATTTATGGGTGAAATGTAACCGTTGGGTTACTGTTCAGTGTCGTTGGGAGCATTGTTCACATAAAAAAAAGCTAATCCCAAGATATATTTGACTCTTTTAAATTTTAGCTAGAATCGGCCAGGTAGCTTATCGACTCGGATTGCCATAATAAGTCGGTGGTGTTCATAACACCGTTTCATATCTCGAATCTAAAGAAATGTTTATTGGATGCAACACTCGTTATTCTACTAGATAGAAATTTCAGAATGATGACAAATTCCACTTCATCGAGGAACCAGTGGAAATTATGGACCGAAAAATCAGACAGTTGAAACAAAGCCGCATTCCGGCCATCAAGGTCCGATGGAATTATAGGGGAGGTCCAGAATTTACCTGGGAATGTGAAGACCAGTTTCGAAGCAAATATCCTCACCTCTTTTAGAAATCTCACCACTAGATGCCAACAACTGAATTGCAGGATGAAATTCTTTTAACAGGGAAATATTGTGACAACTGACATTGTTCCAGGTTAATATTTAACTATTAACTCAAAATATTTTACTTTGAAAGTATACGTACTTGATTTAACCTATAATCGGGAAGCTATCTCGCGTACAACGAAAAACGTCGTTGAACGCACACCGCCTCTAGACTAAGTTTAGTCAACACGTATGTTATGATCATCATGAGCATATTTTACAAATCATATGCATACGTTCTGAAAACTTTTACGTAAGTCGTTTAAACTTGCGTTTTAATACATACATACATGCACAACTCACCCAATACCCTCACCACCTTTACCAATACCCTTAATACTTATACACTATTAAAATAAATGTTATTTTCTCTCTTATTTTTATCAAATAAACCGACCCTCTATATGTATTATATACAAAATATATCAAATCCTACACTACACCTTATATCTAGCAACTAGTACCATTTTTCTTGCCAACTTTCTTACACACTAACACCAAGCCATACCCTCCTCTCCTGGCTCTTATGCATGCCACAAACACCACTCCCCTCCCCTTGCCTTTATTAAACCTTATGTTTTCTTGTCTAGTAGATATTTTCAAAGCTAGCTAATCCATTTCTATATAAGTAACACTTTAGATTTCTCCTCATTACATCACCTTTCAAACACACAAACTCTCTCATATTTCTTGCTTATTTTGACACCAACAATAGCAAGAACAAGTGTATTTTCAAGTTTAGTTTCAATATTTTACAAGATCTTTGGTAAATGGTTGAAGGCTAGGGGCTTGGAACTTGATTTTATAGGGTTTTCATTTGTTATTTTGGGTAATCTTGCATACTTAAGCATCCATCTTCATCCATCTTTTTAAGTCTCGTTATTTTCATATTTACATACACTTTACACATTCCATATATGATTTATACCTTCTTAGTATGCTCGTGTATAAGAGAAAGTTAATTAAAAACTTGTTTTATAAGACTCAAAATGAGCATATTTCAGGGTTGCCTTGTGAGCATGATAAAACCCTCTAGGGTAATCTATGAGCAAAAATCTTTTCATAGTCACTAATATATAGTGTTAGCTAAATTTCTGTAGATGCCTAAAAGGATTCAGATTCGTTTACATTTTTAAATGATTTTTGTAAGATTGGTGTGTAGTTCTAAGTTATAGACTTTGAGCGTATTTATGAGCATTTTAAGAGTAGTTTGACACTTTGAGCCAGTTGAGCATTTTGTTAATAAGACTCTAACTTAAACTCAACAAGTTGAATTGAGCCGAGAGGATAAACATTGAGTGAGTTATGGACAAAACAAAATTAACAAACAAATTGTCCAAAAGACAGTCGGACCTTTGTGTCTTGTAAGACCCATATGGACCTAACATTTGATTCACTTTACGAGACTTATATGGTTGGAAAGATAACTCAAAAATCTTCAACCTAGGCTTTTGAAACACCCTATTTCAGTAGAAAACGAGTGAGATGCGGTCTCGTGAAGTCGGGAAAACCTAATTCCAGCAAGCTATTTTATGAAGTTTCTAATATATAACACTTGTAAATTTGGTTGTAAAGAATATTTTAAACTTAGAAAATCTTAGACACAAGCATAGTAGGGTGATAAAAGTTTACAAAACTCATATGCATGTAGCACATTCAATATTGTAAGCCTAAA
>BQNB010031776.1:0-53705 GCA_026074375.1 Tanacetum coccineum | reverse complement strand
CATTTGCTTGATCAAACAGTAACTTTTCTTTTTCCTTTTTTAATTTTTCTTAAACTCTTGTATTAAAGTTTGGAAATAGATTATAAAGTGGTTTTTGTGAGCTTTTAAAAGACTTCACTTAAGAATTTTGAACAAAAATTAAAACATCAAACTGAATTTTCATTAATTTTAAAAATAAAAGTACATGGAAGTTGGAATACTTAAAAACTTAAAAACTGAACTCTTAAAAAAACTACACACTAAAAAAAACTAACTGTAACTAGTTTGCCACAATGGCTTACAAAGGCTTTTATAGCCAAATAAGCTAGGGTTTGCACTTGCCCTTGTCTTCTTTTTCTTCACTGGTGTGCTTCTTTGTAGACACAAAAACCGTCTTGTGTTTGTTGTGAGAGTAGAAACTCAAACAAATCCTGGCCATTGGATTGTCTTGGTGCCCAAGGTCTCAAATCTAAACCCTTGATCGAATTGTGGGTTTTTGGATTGCCAGCTTGGCATACCCATGTGGGGGGTGGGGTTTAGGATTGTGAAGGGTTTGGAGGGATGTGGGGAGTCAACGAGGTTCGATAGTGACAGGATGTGGGGTTTGGGGGTTTGGCGGGAATTGGTGTAGGAGATGTACAGTGTTTCAAACGGGGGTGTGAGTTTGGAGGTTTGTCACAATTGGTCCCTCAAAGGTTATATCTCTTTTGCAATTTTCGTCCTTGTGTGTAAATAGTCGTTTGGGGACTTGGCAGAAACACCCCCCAAAGGTTATAAAGGGTATTGCATCCATGGTCCTTGTGAGTTATAGCTTTGGTGGGTTGGCAGAGTTAGCCCTTGTGGTATATCTTTGGAGATTTGGCAGAATTAACCCTTGCAAGATTTTTCTTCTTTTTCCTTCATTAAATAAGTTAGGGACTTGGCAATTTTAGTCCCTAAACTTATTTTTCTTCACTTGTGGCCTTGGGTTTGACTTTGGATTTGTCGGGGTTGACTTGGGTTGACTTTTTCATACTTGGGCTTTGTCTTGACTTTGTCTTTTCCATGCTTTTCCATTCCGTGTCCGGTTTTGTCGTTTTGGCTTCGTTTTTCGTCCTTTTCTTAGATATCCGTTCCTGCACAACACAATTAGCAAAACAAGCATATATTTGGCATTTTAAGTCCGTTTTTGGTTATTTTAACTTGTTTTTAAAGGTAAAAGGTGTGTGTAATTAAACACATACCAGCCCTCCTAGGATTCTAGAACCTCGTACAGCCGCCAAGGAATGCCACGTGTCACCTTCCCATTCACCAGCCGCCAATCTACCTCGTACATGCACCTCGTACTGACTTGTCAGATTTGGCGGCACCACCGCCACGTGTCGCCACCTCCACGTGGCGCCACCTGATTGGCCAGCCGCCAGTAACGTGGCGACCACGTGGCAGGTCAACGCCGGTCAACGATCGGGTCAACGCCGGCCAACCACCGGTTAATGGGCGGTCAACGGTGGTCAGTCACCGCCGGACCACCAGTCAACGGTGGTCAACCGTTGGTCAACGATGGTGGCCAACTGGGTCATGGGCCGGGTCAGGTCGGGTCTTGGGCCAGGTCAGGTCGGGTCGGGTCTGGATCCGGGTCGGGTCGGGTCGGGTCGCCACGTGACCACTTAAAGAGTGCCACGTGGCAACGTGAGTAACGCCCTAGCCATGACAAGGCCAGGACTCGAACTCGAGACCTTTCGGTTCGAGATTAAAATCAACTAGCCAAGCCAACTGAGCTAGGGCATACTTACATTATTTATATATAAAATAAATCATTTATCCCTTTATTAAGCCAGGTTCATAAATATAAGTATTAAAGGGTTTAAAATGGCGAAAAAGGTTCAAAATAAAAAGGTTCAAATATGAAAGGCCGGTACCGTTGGACTCGTAATTTCGTGATCTTTCCAATGGTGTGATCGAGGAATATTAACGACTTCGTTTGAACCTCGATAAACGTAAAAACGTCATCGAAAGTCACCCGAAAATTACCGTTTTTGCTTTGTTTTTAATCCTTTGTACCTGTAAGGCATAAAAATACAATACAAACATATTTACAACATATTTATCCATATTTTAGTGTTTTAGTCCGTTTATTAGCATTTTCCAGGGTACAAATGATGTGTGTTTTAGCACACATCAAATCCCCCCACACTAATCAATTGTTGGTCCCACACGCAATGTAAATAAAACACGCCCAGGAATAAATAATAAAATCCCCTTTTAACTTATGACCCCTCACAATCAAACAAGAACAGAAAATGCCCATTAAGAAGGTTCAAAAATCATTTATTTTGAAAGCGCTCCCGTTTTAACCACTTATTCAATAAAAGATAAAAACTAAGATAAGAATTAAATAACATTATTTAAAAGGCTTTAAGAATGGGAGTTCGTCATCAATACCCATATAAATAGGCTTAAAACCGAATTCTTGTTAAATATAAGATTTGATGATTAAAACACTACTCATTAATGCTATTTGGTAAGTATAAACTTTAACTTTTCGCCTCCCGTATTCCTAATTTCCTCTAAGGATTTTTATTTTATTTTTGGTGACAAATAAATTATGTCCTTATTTAAATAAAATGACCCAGTTTAGACCACGATTAGTTTGAAATCCTTTCCTAAAGAGACTATATGGTGAGAATAAGGTCCACATTTTGGTTTTATTCTTCATGATTTAGGGGTTATCTTTTTTATTTCACTATGCAAACAATCAATCTACGTTCCAGAGACGGAGGCTTTATTTAGATAACCCCGGAGTCGAAATTTGGCTTTATACTTATTATTATTGCAACATTATTAAACATCGGTCCTTTAGAAGGCTGCAACATCGTTGGAGCCGCAAGATGACAGCAAAAATATTTCAACCTCAGTATTTTTCCTTGACTTTTAGAAGGCTGCAACATTGGTTGTGAGCCAGCAAGATGCAGCAAACTTTTATCAGTCTCGGATTATTACTATGTGCTTTAGAAGACTGCAACATCGGTTGTGAGCCGGCAAGATGCAGTAAACTTTTATTAGCCCACAGTTTTATTATTATTACCTCCACCCTTTAAACGACTGTCACATCGGTATGCGAGCCGACCATGATCTAGAAGTCTTATTTCGGCTTCGGTTTATTACATTATTATTATTATTAGCCAAATTTCAAGTCCTGTTTTTAACAACTGTCACATTGGTATGCGAGCCGACCATGGTCCAGGAGTCTATTTCCCCACAAAAAACTGACAAAAACCTCGATGTGTACCTTACCTTTCACCAAGAAGGGATATCTTTACGAAGTGATTTTAAACTAAGAATCGCATAACTAAAGCAACTTTACTATTTTATTCATCAATTTTATAGGTTTTGTAAAGCTATGTGGAGCAAAAACGCCACAATTTACCTTTATGAGCTCTAAAGATATCCAACTATTCACGCTTAGCATTCTAAACTTATTTTTAACTATATCATTTTTCGTTTCTTTGTAAATTTTAAAGTTAAGCAACGCTTAGTCTCGAAAGCTAAGAGAAAGCTAGAGTTTAAATCTATACAGTCAAAAGTACCAAGTTTACGGGTCCTACTTATTACTTAACAGTTTTATATTTTAATATCATTTTTTTTAAAATATATATATCATAATTAAACTTAAAAAAATTTAAAATTTTGGTTAAACGGGTTGCATGGGACAAAATAGGACACAGTATGATAATATTCGATAGAAATCCCCCCCACACTTAGAATGGAACATTGACCTCAATGTTCAAAAATGTGGTTTTTCCCCCACATGTAGGAATAAAAAAGGCCAAATGCAAAAAATTCAAGGGTGAAAGGGGGAACAATATACTATATTTTATTATATATATATTTATATATACTATATATTTATATATATACATGATCAGGATTGAGGGATTCAAAATAAGCAATAAAGATCGAGACAGGTTGTTTAGCGGATTGAAAACAAGCACGGGTCTTCATGATCTTAAGGAATCCTGCAAGCAAAAACAATACACAAACCAAAGAAAGAAGCACGCCCCCACACTTGGGCTATAAAATCACACTTATTTATTAAGAAAATAGAAGAAGAAAAGACACGGGTTGCCTCCCGAGAAGCGCTTGTTTTTGTGCGAGTCTCTAGCTTGACTCTCCCCGAATTCCTTTGTCCTTGGGGCAGAAACAGAAGAATAGAAAAATCACTATCGGATTTTCATATGCCACTGGCTTAAGAGAAGAAAAATGAAAAGTGGAAATGCCAGGGTCAAAAATTGTGTCTTCATTCCCGGAAGAGAAAAGACAATAAGTAATCACCGTATAAGTGAAATAAGGAAGGAAGGTTCGGATAATGAGGTCCGAATCTATCAAAAGGGTGAGATGGGTGGGTAACACATTAGGCCAATGAACCGAGGGTCTCCCTTAACACGTTGGTACACACTCACCCTGATCGGGCTCAATTCAAAATGAAAGGAACATAAGCGGAAAGTGAGTTATTAGCATGAGTTAGTGGTTACTCGCCATCTCGTCTCTCCGTATGATCGCTAAAAGACTCGAATTCGGGTAAAGAATTATCCGAATAAGAGATAAAAGTATCGGACTTCTTAAGGAAAGAGTCACTAACGGGGATTGGAAATGGAGAAGGAGACTTGAGCACACGATTAGGAGTGGAGTTATCATTCAAAGATTCGATATTAGCAATAAGACGATTGATGTTCAATATAATTTCTCTCGAAGAATAACGTCTTGGATTTAAAGAATATTTTCTAAGTCAAACTCTTCCTTCTCTTGATCAACATCATTCACCTCCTCTAAGCTAACGATCTCCAAATCGGGAGGTGATGCTTCAACGTACTCGATGTCCTCAAAATCATCGTCATCACTTGAAGTATCATCATCTTTGGTATGACGACAATCTCAGAGTGATCTTTGAAAGCTTTAAGAGGGGTAGGGTTATCACAAAGAGGCACATCACACACACCGTCAGAAATACCCTCAGACTCACTTGGGATCGGGACAAGCTCCTCAACACTAGACTTTATTACTTTGTCCGATTCCGTTGCCGGAATAGTGTCAAGATGCTCATCCTCCATTATGAGAGAGTCAACGGGCTCCTCGGTTAGTAAAAAACAGGTCGTGATTGCAATGGTATAGTCCTCGTCATCATCATAGCAAATGAGAATCTTCCAATATCGATCTTTAGCCGCTTGATCTTCCGCAATTCGCCTTTCTTCTTCCTTCTTTTGCATAATTTGACCAACCATATCACATATGGATGTCATTTGCTCCATAAGCTTGTTTTGAGAATTGAGAAGGTCATTTTGAACATTGAAGATTAGATGATTGACGGTATATTGTGGGGGTTGAGTTTGGTTAAAGCATAGTCTTCATTCATCGGTTGACATTGAAAAGTCTCATGAGGACCCCCATAATCTTCACAACAAGGATATTGTTGTGGAAAACTTGGTGAAGTTTGTGGAAAATAATCAAAGTTTTGATTGAAACACGGGTCCTGATTGTAGACAAACGGGACTTGAGGTGGACAATCATAACCGTAATGAGAATCGTTCCCACATAACTCACAAGAGTATGGTACGTATTGGGGTTGTGGAGGGTGGTTTGCAAAACTTGGAGAATCGTTAGAAGAGTACGGAGTTGAAAAATTGATTGGTGTTCCATTTCCAACAGTACAATAAAAACAAACTCCATCATATTCATTACAACCACATTGTTGGCTCGTCACAAAAAACATGTTGTTGCAAACTTTGCAAATTTTGTAGGATCTCATTAAGGTTTTGATTGTAGCATGGTTCCGGATTAGAGATAATCGGAATTTGCGGTAGACAATTGTAACCATAATGAGCACCTTTCCCACAAGACTTACAAATACATCGTTGACAAAAGATATCGCTTTAATCGATTCCCACACTCGTACCAACAATTGTGGTCGATTAGTGGAGGACTTTGTAAAGAATTTTGACCGGGGTCTTGATTGAAAACGAATGGCTCTTGAGGTGCACTAACAATGTTAGTGTTGTCATTGGATGACTCAGAAGTGTTTAGAATTTCATTTTCATCATGAATTGTATACCAACCTTCATTTCATAACCACTTTCGCACAATGCACAAGACGAGAATATAGACCATCAACGGATCTCTACAAGGTTGCAACAATTTTGAGGGGGTTTAGGACAAGCGGGAACCGTGGTGGACAATCATAACCATGGTGAGAATCATTTCCACATAACTCGCACGAGTATGTCTCGTACCAGGGTTGTGGAGGATAGTCGGAAAAATTTAGAAGAACATTGAAAGAATTCGGATTTGGATCATAAGCGAATGAATCTCCATCTCCAAAACAGCATACAGAACAAACTTCATCCATATCACCAAACGGGCCTCCACACTTAAAACAACTACGTTGGTTGAACGAAGACATAAAAATTAAAGAAATAAGAGGATAAAAAAGATAAGAATTAAATGAAATAAGAGGATAAAGGAGAATATTTTTATATTTTTATAAAGATAATAAAAATAAAAATAAAAATAAAAATATTTTTAGAATTTTTTAATATTTATAAAAGAAAAGGAAAAATAAAAATAAAATAAGAAGAAAAATATTTTTGGATTTTTATATTTTTAATAAGTACGAAAATAAACTTTTCGAAGAAAGGATATTCAAGGCACTAACTTCAAACACCACGTGAAAATCGTACACCTCTCCCTGGCAGCGGCGCCAAAAACTGATTCGATATAAAATATATATATATTATATATTAAAATACCAAATTAGGAATAATATAGAGAGTATCCCGTTTGATATAACAAGTAATAGTTAATCTCCCGGATGTCGTATCCCGACGAGAGGTGAATTTGAAATTTCACGAAAGCCTTTTGTTTGATGCTTGAATATCAAATATTTTTGGTTTTGGTTTTAAAACTAAAAAAAATTAAAAAAAATAAACTACATAAAAACTAGATTGCAAATAGCGGAAAATATTTTTGGATTTTTATATTTTTAATAAGTACGAAAATAAACTTTCCGAAGAAAGGATCTTCAAGGCACTAACTTCAAACACCACGTGAAAATCGTACACATCTCCCCGGCAACGGCACAAAAAACTGATTCGATCTAAATAGTATATATATAATAAAATATATAACTAAATATCTTAAATAGTAATAATATAGAGAGTATCCCGTTTGATATAAAAATTACTTGAGGACAAGTAATAGTTAATCTCCCGGATGTCGTATCCCGACGAGAGATGAATTTGAAATCCACGAAAGTATCTTGTTTGATGCTTGAATATCAAATATTTTTGTTTTTGGTTTTAAAACTAATTTTAATCACTAAAAAATACCAATCTAGAATTACTAATAATAAAACTACCAAATTTAAAGCTAAATGATCTAAAAGATATTTAAAAGACGATAATGCTTGCTAAGTGACGTGAAAAGTCCATCAAGTGTGAATTAATATTTTACTTAACGAATTAATTTCCTTAGAAAAGATAATTATCTCACAACGTTGGCTTATATTGACAAAAACCTCTTAAAAAGATACTAATTACTAGATGTGTAGTTTGACTATTTTTCTGGATTTTGGCCTTTAAAACATTTAAACTACAAATCTAAATAATCGAAGATTATTAATCAACTAAACCTTTTTTAAATCCACACTTGATTTCCAAATCACAATATCTCTTAACAGCACTAATTAAACTACTCACTACGCATAATGATAAAATAAGCAAAGCATAACATTTTTTACTAAACTACACTAATTAATTAAAAAATGGTAGAAATTAGAACCGAATTGAAGACCTGCAAATAAAACAATACCACCCGATTTATTTAGCTAAAGCAAATAATCAAATTCGTTCTAGCTAAATAAACCCTTAAGCTCAGCGCCTCATGAGTTGACCGGTACCAAAAACAACAAAATATAATACAAATTATTAACATAAGACAATTATATCATTTGCAATTCATTAAGTCAGGTTCAAACTAAACCAAATGCTAGCCTATACCGCCTAAGTGTAGAATAAGATCCATCAACAATAAAACAAACAAAGTTAAAGTGCACAATAAACAATAAGCTATTAAGACAAAGACAATAAGCTAATAAAAAGATGAAAATTTTAGATCTAAATCTACCCGAAACTGAGGTGTTCAATCAATTGAACTCGGATCGGGTAAAATTAAGGATTTAGATCTAAGAAAAATAAGCTAGAATTAAAAAGCAAACGCAACTTTATTGCTAATAACTAAGCTCAAATTGATAGTATTCCATAACCACCCGAAATTCCTTAGTTATGTATCAATCGAAGTGAACTCACGGGTCGGTATGATTTAGGATTGGAGGATTGGATCTAGAAAAAATAAGCTTGAATAAAAATAAGCAATCGAAAATAAGCTCACTCGAAAAGCTCTAAATAGAAAACAATGTAAAATAAGCTAGTCTAAATAAGCTATGAAAGTAGCTAATTAGAATATAAGCTTAAGAAATGAGATCCAAAAATAAGCTATAAGCATGAGCTTATTTGGAAATAAGCTAAAAATAAATAAGAAAAAGACAAGAGAATAAGCATAAATAATAAGCTAAGGAAAAACACCAACATTTGAAATAAACTTCTTTATTAATAAGCTCAAGAGTTACAATAAGCTAGATCTAATAAGCTTCAATAAGCTTTTACAATAAGCCCAAAATAATCTACATTATTCTACTCCTACTCCTAATTTAACTACTACTACTACTATGTGAAATATTAAAAGAAAATACAATGAAAGGAATGAAACCCCTCGTATGGTGTGGATTTTCATTTATATAGCCCATGTGGAGGGGCAATTTTGTCTTTTCACTCGAGTGCCAGCACACACACATTAATTATGTCCATACATTCCTTCTTGGATCCACCGCCTTTCATTTATGAGCCAATCATTGGCAATGATTGGCAATAATTTGCCATAAATGCCCTCCTAGGATTCTAGAACCTCGTACAGCCGCCAAGGAATGCCACGTGTCACCTTCCCATTTGCCAGCCGCCAGTATTCCTCGTACTTGCACCTCGTACTGACTTGTCAGATTTGGCGGCGCCACCGCCACGTGGAGACACCTGATTGGCCAGCCGCCAGTGACGTGGCGACCACGTGGCAGGTCAACGCCGGTCAACGATCGGGTCAACGCCGGTCAACGACCTGTCAACGGTAGTCAGTCACCGCCAGACCACCGTTCAACGGTGGTCAACCGCTGGTCAACGATGGTGGCCAACTGGGTCATGGGCCGGGTCAGGTCGGGTCTTGGGCCGGGTCAGGTCGGGTCGGGTTTGGATCCGGGTTGAGTCGGGTCGCCTCGTGGACCACTTAGAGAGTGCCACGTGGCAACGTGAGTGATGCCCTAGCCATGACAAGGCCAAGACTTGAACTCGAGACCTTTCGGTCCGAGATTCAAATCAACCAGCCAAGCCAAC
The DNA here is from genome assembly GCA_026074375.1 of Tanacetum coccineum. Classification (NCBI taxonomy): domain Eukaryota; kingdom Viridiplantae; phylum Streptophyta; class Magnoliopsida; order Asterales; family Asteraceae; genus Tanacetum; species Tanacetum coccineum. Next base: position 44,259 of record BQNB010031776.1, on the reverse strand, counting down.
TGAGATAGGGCATACTTACGTTATTTATATATAAAATAAATCATTTATCCCTTTATTAAGCCAGGTTCATAAATATAAGTATTAAAGGGTTTAAAATGGCGAAAAAGGTTCAAAATAAAAAGGTTCAAATATGAAAGGCCGGTACCGTTGGACTCGTAATTTCATGATCTTTCCAATGGTGTGATCGAGGAATATTAACGACTTCATTTGAACCTTAATAAACGTAAAAACGTCGTCAAAAGTCACCCAAAAATTACTGTTTTTGCTTTGTTTTCAATCTTTTGTACCTGTAAGGCATAAAAATACAATACAAACATATTTGCAATATATTTATCCATATTTTAGTGTTTTAGTCCGTTTATTAGCATTTTCTGGGGTACAAATGATGTGTGTTTTAGCACACATCATTGACAAAGTACCAAGTTATCATTATTTGTGCCGAGAAAATCGTTCGTATTCCCTAGGGAAATGAAACGTTGATTGTTCGCGGTGACGGAAGCGACCAAGGAAACCAGACTCGTTTGAAAATCATCTCGTGCAATAAAACACATAAGTACATGCTAAAAGGATGTCCTATCTTTTTGACACATGTTACTACAAAGAAGACTGAAGACAAGTCGGAGAAGAAGCGACTTGGGGACATACCGATCGTTTAAAATTTTCCTGAAGTATTTCCTGAGGACTTTCCAGGTCTTCCACCGACTCGACAAGTGGAATTCCTAATCGATTTGATACCTGGTAATGCACCTGTAGCACGGGCACCTTATCGATTGGCCCCGTCCGAAATGAAAGAATTGTCAGACCAACTCTAAGAACTTTCTGACAAGGGCTTCATAAGATCCAGTTCCTCACCTTGGGGAGCTCCAGTCTTGTTTGTCAAGAAGATGGATAGATTATTTCGAATGTGTATCGACTACCGAGAGCTGAACAAGCTAACGGTGAAGAATCGTAATCCACTCCCAAGAATCGACGATTTATTTGACCAACTACAAGGATCCAATGTTTATTCTAAGATAAACTTACAATCAGGTTATCACCAGCTTCGAGTACGGGAAGAAGATAATCCGAAGACGGCATTCAGAACTTGATATGGTCATTATGAGTTCTAAGTTATTCCGTTTGGCTTGACGAACGCACCAACGGTATTCATGGATCTCATGAACCGCGTGTGCAAGCCATTTTGGATAAATTTGTGATTGTCTTTATTGACAATATCTTTATCTACTCCAAGAACAAGAAAAAACACGAAGAACATCTTAAGGCAATTCTGGAATTGCTTAAGAAAGAGGAGTTGTACGCTAAATTCTCTAAATGCGAATTTTGGCTTCCCAAGGTATAATTTCTTGGCCACGTGATTGATAGTCAAGGCATTCACGTGGATCCCGCCAAGATAGAATCTATAAAAGATTGGGCATCTCCTAAAACCCCAATGAAGATTCAGAAATTTTTAGGTCTTGCTGGGTATTACTGAAGATTCATCGAAGGATTTTCGAAGATCGCCAAGCCAATGACCAAGCTTACTCAGAAGAAGGTCAAGTTCATTTGGGGCGACAAACAAGAAGCAGCGTTTTAACTGTTAAAGCAGAAGTCGTGTAGTGCACCAATTCTGGCTTTACCTGAAGGAAGCGAAGATTTTATAGCATACTGTGATGCTTCAATCAAAGGTTTGGGCGCTGTGTTGATGCAAAGAGAGAAGGTGATTGCTTATGCATCATGCCAATTGAAAATTCATGAGAAGAACTATACAACTCATGATTTAGAACTAGGAGCAGTAGTGTTTGCTTTAAAAATCTGGAGACACTATCTATATGGAACAAAGTGCACAATGTTCACAGATCACAAGAGTTTACAACATATTCTTGATCAAAAGGAGCTGAACACGAGACAACGTTGTTGGTTAAAGTTGCTTAGCGATTATGATTGTGAAATACGTTACCACCCGGGGAAAGCAAACGTAGTAGCCGATGCCTTAAGCCGTAAAGAATGGAATAAGCCATTACGGGTTCAAGCCTTAGTCATGACTATTGGTTTGAATCTTCCCAAACAAATTTTAAATGCTCAGACTGAAGCACGGAAATCGGAGAACTTCAAGAACGAAGATGTTGGAGGTATGTTGATTGAAAATTTAAAGGATCTAAAGAAACTTAGAATGGAGAAGATGGAACCCTGCGCGGATGGAACTCTATGCTTAAATGGCAGGATTTGGTTACCATGTTATGGTGACCTGAGGACTGTGATCATGCACGAGTCCCACAAGTCAAAACACTCTATCCATTCAGGTTCTGATAAGATGTATCAATACATGAAGAAGCTATATTGGTGGCCCAATATGAAGGCCGACATCGCCACCTATGTTAGCAAATGTCTAACATGTGCTAAGGTCAAGACTGAACATCAAAGGCCATCGGGTTTGTTGGTGCAACTCGAGATACCTCAATGGAAGTGGGATAATATCACGATGGATTTTATCACGAAGCTTCCTAATTCGTCACAAGGTTATGACACCATTTGGGTGATTGTTGACCGACTTACTAAATCTGCCATCTTTATACCAATGAGGGAAATTGATCCCATGGAAAAGTTGGCAAGGATGTACCTGAAAGAGGTGGCCACAAGGCATGGGATACCTGTCTCAATCATTTATGATCGCGACCCTAGGTTTGCGTCAAATTTCTGGAGGTCACTTTAAAAGGCATTGGGTACGAATTTGGATATGAGCACTACATATCATCCACAAACTGACAGACAAAGCGAGAGGACTATTCAAACTCTCAAGGATATGCTGCGTGCTTGTGTGATCGACTTTGGAAATGGTTAGGTTAACCATTTTTAGTCGAGTTTTCATACAACAATAGTTATCACACTAGCATTAAGGCTGCACCATTTGAAGCACTTTTCGGTCGAAAGTGTCGTTCACCTGTTTGTTGGGCCGAGGTTGGAGAAGTTCAACTCACTGGTCCCGAAATAGTCCAAGAGACGACCGAGAAGATCATTCAGATCAAGCAAAGAATTCAAGCCGCTCGTGATCGACAAAAGAGTTACTCCGATTTAAAGCGTAAGCCGATGGAATTTCAAGTTGGAGATAGAGTTATGCTCAAAGTTTCTCCTTGGAAAGGAGTAGTACGTTTTGGCAAACGGAGGAAGCTAAACCCCAGATATGTTGGACCTTTCAAGGTACTGGAAAAGGTTGGATCCGTTGCTTACAAGCTTGAGCTTCCTTAAGAGCTGAGTAGGGTTCACAATACGTTTCATGTATCCAACTTGAAGAAGTGCTATGCCGACGAACATTTATCCGTTCCATTGGATGGACTCCATATTGATGACAAGCATCATTTTGTCAAGGAACCAGTAGAAATCATAGACCGTGAAGTTAAACGATTGAAACGAAGTCGTATCCCAATTGTCAAGGTTCGATGGAACTCCAGGAGAGGTCCTTTGTTTACATGGGAACGTGAAGACCAATTCAGGAAGAAGTATCCACATCTCTTCACATAAACCGCACCGTCGTCAAGTACCGCGTCTTAAGCCTTGAGGACCTTATTTAATGGGGGAAGACTATAACACCCTATTTTTTTAGGGTCATTGTACGTCGTCAATAAATTTACTATTTATTTTTAGTATTGTACACGTTTGCTTTTAAATTGAAATCATTAAGTTAAATCGCGTAAGCTAAAAATTATCATTCAATGTAAACGGGCATCAAACAATTAAATGTTTACATCAAGCAAGTGTTAAGTAATTATCTTGAGGATAATTATTATCTTTTTTTATTTTATTTTTATTGGTTGCGTAAAGTGTTTACGTTTCGCGATAAAATACGTTTAGGCATTCACGAAACCACCAAAACTTTTCTACGCTTCAACAAATACCCACAATTATACCCAATACTCAAAAATTAAAAAAATATCTTATACATATACATATATGGCCGGATATGGTGGAAAAGATCAAGAGAAATATCACAAACTTGCAACTTGAACTTGTACATTCAACAACTCATTAAACCTTCAAGACTTTCATAAGTCTTGACCAAGACTTCCCTAGAAATCCTCTTCTTGTCTAAGACTTTCCTAAGACTATCACATGTGATCTTTTACTAGTCTTTGAAATATATAAGGCATTCACTAGTAAGTAAACACATACACACTTCATTTCTTTGGTGAAAACAAAACATACTCTCCATTTTCCTCTACTTTAGACCACGGCCAACATCAAACAACATACACATCCCATACAAAATTTATTTACCACATTTATAAGTGTTCCTACAACATATCTAAGGTATACCAAGAAGGTTAGAAGGTTTGGTTTAAGGTTTACAAGTGATTAAGCAAGAAGGTTCAAGATTAGGGTTTACTTGAAATTAGGGTTTTCAAGGACTTGGAAGCTAGGGTTTGTTTGCTAAACAAGAGTTTAGATCATATTGTTCATCATCCTACATCATATTAAGGTTACCTAAAAACCTTAATCTCTTTACATTTGTGACTTTATGCATATATAATGTTTGTATAGTTAATCACCATCTAAGAACTTATTTACATGTAAAATGGAATTTTTACTTATGATCATCGTATGATATACTTTGTCATGTGCTATATTGTTGTTAAGAACATGTGAGAATGGAAGAATATACATTATATAAGTATGGTTTATGTATAAAAAGCTTATATAAACTAGTCACCTAAAAATTGTATATATTAAAGTTCATGAACAAATGAGTATGTAAACTTATGGATCTTGTGATTTTTGGACAATATTTGGACAAATAATGAACTAGGGACCCTAAGTAAGTAATACATGTGATATTAAGTGTTGTAATGGACTTGTAACAAGTGTACTAAACTAAAAGTTATAAAATCAAGGTTTAAACATATTTTTACAAAAAGGACCAAAACATTCTGTTAGAATTCGAAATATAACCTATTTATTTTATATTTTATAAAATACTAAATGTCATGAGGATTCCAAAAAGGTAAGAAACTCGAAAAACCGACTTATAGCGAAGGAGATACGCAATTTACAAGTTACGCGATAATAAACGCGTTTATAAAAGAAATTTTATAAAAACTCTTTAAGATTCACTTCTGATATATACAAATGATTATTTTTCTCACATAATACATATTTTTAGGATTCCAAAACAATTAAGCTACGTTAATTTTTGGATCAATAACGAAGGAGTTATGAATTACGCAAGTTTACGATAATAAATACTTTTATAAAAATAATTTTATAAAAGTTACTGTTCAAATCATATATATATATATATATATATATATATATATATATATATTGAAAACATCATTAATTTGATAGAACTTTTAATTACGAAGACGTACTCGAAAGACTCACTAAAAACGGAGTTAACACGAATAAAATACGACATTTACGAGTTTACGACGACAAATTTTATAAAAATAATTTTATAAATGTATATGAGCAGTAAAAACCACTGTTCACCAGAGTACTCAAATATTAAAAATGTAATATTTTGATACATCGTCTTAGTACGAAAGCGTGGACGTAAGAAACGGACTTAAAACGATAAAGTTACGCCGTTTTTACTAAAGAGATATTTATAAACGTTTTTACTTTATAAATTTGATTTCACTAAAATGATTAGATGGTGATGTAGCTATATAGAATTATATATGATATTAGTTAAGCAAAGTGCTTAGTACTTATACGACCTATAATGGATTAGGTTGCATTCGGTCATTATCGTGAGGCATTTTCTGTGATATATTTATTATCATTCACTCAAGGTGAGTTCATAGCCCCACGTTTTATATTTATAATGATTTACAAGTTTTGGGGTAAAAAACATATGCATGTTTTACAATTGGACGCAAGTTGACATTTCACATTACGATTACGTGTTTGTCTTAGTAGCGATAACCCTCTGAGCCCATTATCATGAACTGTCAATTACTGTTGTGAGTGCGAATGTTATAAATAGATCTATTTAGGATTGACATCCCTATTCGGGTGAGTCATACTCTCTGTGCCGGTAACATGCTTGTTTACAAATTCAATTACATGATGATTTTAAACTTGTTACATACTCGTTTACTCGTTTACAAATTGGTTTTGCATAATCATTTAATCGTTCTCTATGGGACACATTACTTGCTTCATTATTTGGTCACAAATAGATACTTTCTGTTTACCCATGATATGGATTAGCTTAAGCGGATTTGACTCGTTGTATTACTGGTGGACGTGAGCGCGTATGTTATGAACTAGATCTATTCGGGTGTGACTGTCCCGTTCGGGAGATTAGCTATCATCGGGAAAACGAAACCGACTATAGAATGTCGAAGCACAAAATTACACGAAATGAAACAATTACGGTGCTTTGAATAAAGTGGCATATATAGAGTCTACGCTAGCTCAGCAGTTTCATGAACTTATAGTATCGTTAATTCACTTTTTTTTCACATAGGAATATTTAGTTGCCTTGAATAATAAGTTGGAAATACATACTTTGAACAAAGGTGGTCCAACTATACATTCGTTTTGGTGACTATTTGAAGGATTTAAATGGTCATGTAATTTTGCAACACTTGATTTTAAAACACTCATACATACGTTTTGCGTGACTATTTAGGGATTTAAATGGTTCATGCATACTTTAAACTCTTGATTTTCATCATTTATTACATACATTTTTGAGAAGAAAACATATGGAATTGTAACGGTATACATACCTTTACATTAAACCTATGGGTTCAAACATTTATGCTTACAAAAACCTTCTGAACTCACCAACTTTACTGTTGTCACTTTATAAGCATGTTTTTCTTAGGTGGAAATTAGATGCTTGGCTTATGTGATGTGCTTTTGCGTTAAATAATTCAGATTTCTTTTCAAACACACAGTTAGAGGTCGTTCTTATCATGACTTGTTGCAATGGTATATGAAGTAACGCTCCCGGAAAAACATATCGTGCGGGACCAACTTTTGGGTTTAGGCGTGTTACAGATTTTTTAATCAGAGTCAACGTTTTAGAGGAACTAGTTGCATATCTTACCTAGACTATAACCATTTTCAACGATCACATTTTCAAAAGATTTTAACGGGACATACATACATTGTTTGTTGCATTAGTTGGTCATACTAGATGTTAATGATTCTATACTGTGTTCATGTATTAGTACGAATATTATTTAGGGTTGCGTTACATATATTATAATATATTTTATATATATAGTATCATATATTATTTATACTATATAATATATATATATATATATTTACATGGATGTGTTTAATCATTTTTCACATGCTCTACAATTATTTCATATAAGGGTTATTTATATAAATACTTGAAAATTTCATTAGGCATGGTAAGTACTGTAAGCTCGGTAGTTCTTAAACATATCAACATTACTTTACCTTACACCAGTTACAATCATTTCATTTTTAGTGACCTTTGAGGCTTTGATTTCGCCGTGTCATGTATCCATTCATGCAATGGGTGCATATCCATCTTTACCATACACCATTTAACATCACGTTTATCATCCATACTGCACGCATCTTGCATAGTTTTATATAAAGACGACTTATATAAACTTTTGCTCGTGTAGGTTATGGATGCACCCACTATTCTCGTCTCTGCTGATTCCTTTGAGGATATTCAGAGATGCTATGACTTTGGTTTGGATGTTGGAACCGCTTATACACGTTGCTGCAGATGCTTTTCTGCAGTGGTCTATTGTTACGTACTTGCCTGTATTGGGGGAGGCTATTCGAGGCATTCATGTAGTATTGCAAGGGAGTGCCCATTCGAGGAAGGAGATGGAGTACACTGAGGGTTCAGGATGGGTATGGCCGATAGCAGAGATGCTTCTCCTGCGTAGTAACGATTCGACCTTGGAGGCTATATCGAGACGTTACTCGTGGCAAGAGGGGATGACTCGTAGGGTGATGGGAGGACAGTTGGCTTAGATCAGGCGTCACTGCGCATGGACGAGCAGAGAATTTCAAGAGTTCATGAGTTAGTTCAACAGTCGCATCGGTACGTTACCTATACACACATTGTTTTTAGGAATTATGTATTAGCTTGTATTGGAAGTTGTAGTATCAAGAAAACTATGTAGTATCTTGGAGGGGAAAACAATGAAACCCACTATCTATCGAATTATCGTATTATGAAAATTTCGCCAGTTTTACTTTAATTCCCTAAATTAATTGTGTAACCCACTCTCTCAAATATATCTGAAATCCATAAGTTTCTTTAACGAAATATGAGCAAGCTTCGTTAGTCCTCAATTATACATAGCTTGATCACCTATGTATAATTCAGGAAGGACCATGCCCATGATGAGAGTAGTCACCTTAAAACTTCTTGTCAAGAGATAATTTTCTATTTATATCAAGTTTTGCGTGCGTATTCATAAAATGTAATCATCACGAAGAACCAAACTTACAATAATAGTCACTAAGTAAACTCTTACACCACCTTACTATATGACGTCGACATCATCAAAAAAAATTATAACTGTCACGTTAAGCCGAAGGGAACGAATAAGCCACTAGGAGCCGAGCCTTAGACGCAACAATAAATATTAAAACAACGTCACTAATCTTAAACGCTCAAGTTAAAACAATTTAGAATGGGAATGCAAACGAGTTACTAAGCATGGTAACGAAATATTCGAAAGACATAAATAAAAATAACAAATAGATTTGTTGCCACTACACACGTTATTATCTTAAAAATAAGGTTTTACTATTAAGGACTAAGGAAATACAAGTTTTATTACAACCCTCCCCTAGCAATAATATTTATTCCTTTCAAAAGTGATACTCCACGACTCGGATAAGCACAAGAACGATAAGCGGGCACAAGAATCGCTCGAATAAAGGCCAGAATATGAAATTCTTCTTTGTATGGGACGTTGGGCAAGATAAATGCCGAGTGCTACCGCGCTCGCCATCGCCAAGAGTGTAATGATATGCAACATTTTTGAGGATTGGATAAGAGAAAATTTAAAAGTGAAAATATTTGTGTGTTGATGTGGCGAAAATGGAGGATAAAAATTTGGTATTTAAAGGGAAGGGGTTACCGTTGGTCACTGTTCAGTGACCGTTGGAGTCACTGTTCATGAACGTTGGGGTCACTGTTCATATAAAAAAAATTACCCACACCTCTTCATTAACACCATTCCAGAAGGCAACTCAAACTGAATTTCAGGACGAAATTCTTTTAATAGGAGGAGACTATAACACCCCATGTTTTATGGTCATTTACGACGTCAATAAATTCACTATTTATTTTTAGTATTGTACGCGTTTGCTTTTAAATCATAATCGTTAAGTTAAATCGCGTAAGCTAAAAATTATCATTCAATGTAAACGGGCATCAAAAAATTAAATGTTTATTCAAGCAAGTGTTAAGTAATTATTTTGAGGATAATTATTAACTTTGTTCATTTTATTTTTATTGGTTGCGTAAAGTGTTTACGTTTCGCGATAAAATACGTTTAGGCATTCCCAAAGCCACCAAAACTTTTTTACGCTTCAACAAATGCCCACAATTATACCCAATACCCAAAAATTCACAAATTACTTACATATATACACATGTGGCCGGATAGGGCTTGGAAAAAACAAGGAAAATATCTCAAATATCTAGCTAAACTTGTACCAATTTCAACTCATTAAAGCTTACTAACTATGACTAGTGTTTCACCATTTTCTTCCTTGATTTCCTCCTCTTGTCCAAGCATAGTGTAATATGAACCTAGACTTATTTACAACTAGTTACAAGAAGTATATAAGGCATTCACTAGTAGAAGTAACACACACATCTCATTTGCTAAAGTGAAAACAACAAAACTCTATCTTTTCTCTCCTCTTATGCCACGACTCAACTTCACCACCCTTAACCATCCATACAAATTTTATTTACCACATTTCCAAGCGTTCCTACATCATATCTAAGATATCCTAAGGTGTTTAGAAGGTTTGGTTTAAGGTTTACAAGCGTTAAAGCAAGAAGGTTCAAGATTAGGGTTTTGTTGAAATTAGGGTTTTTCAAGGTGTTGATAGCTAGTGTTTGTTTGCTAAACAAGGGTTTAGATCTTGTTGTTCATTTCCATACATCATATTAAGGTTATCTAAAAACTTTAATCTCTTTACATTTATGATTTTATGCATATATGATGTTTATATAGTAAATCACCATCTAGGAAACTTATTTAACTTGTAAAATGGATTTTTACACTTGGTTATGTTTTGGTATGCTTTTACATATGTTATATGAATGTTAATATCATGTAAGAATGGATGTATAAGTATTGTACAAGTGTGGTTTATGTATAAAAAGTGTATATAAACAAGTTACCTAAAAGTGTACTTATTAAGTTTATGAACAAATAAGTATGTGACTTTTGGATCTTGTTGATTCTTTGTATATTATAAATTTGCCAAAATTGATGGACTATGGCCTTATGTATGTAAGAAATGTGATATTTAGGTAGTAATGGGATTGACCAAGTGTACTAAAATAAAAGTTACAAAATCAAGTTTAAACATGTTTTTAAACAAAAACCTCATAAAGGTGTCTGATCAAATTTCGATTTTTAACATATGATATTTTATTATTTTATAAAATACTCATGTTTCAAGGATCGTAGGCATATTAAAGACTCAGAATCGGATTTATATCGAGGACGATACGGCATTTAAAAGTTTACGCGATATTAAGAGTTTTTTATTAAAGAAAATTTTATAAAACCTTTTTAAGATTCACTTCTGATATATATAAATGATTATTTTTCTCAGATAGTACATATTTTTAGGATTCCAAAACATTAAGAATCATAATTTTTGGATCAATAACGAAGGAGTTATGAATTACGCAAGTTTACGATAATAAATACTTTTATAAAAATAATTTTATAAAAGTTACTGTTCACATCAGATATATTTATTTTGAAAACATCATTAATTTGATAAAACTTTTAATTACAAAGACGTACTCGAAAGAATAACTAAAAACGGAGTTAAAACGAATAAACTACGACGTTTACGAGTTTACGATAACAAAATTTATAAAAGCCCATGAACAGTAAAAAGCATTGTTCACAAGAGGACTCAAAATAATAAAATGTAATATTTTGATACATCGCCTTAATACGAGAATGTGGACGTAAAGAACATACCAAACGGGCTTAAAACGAGAAAGATACGCACTATTTTATACTTGTGCACTATTTTCTAACGTGAATAGTGTTGGTTCGTTTTTAATATAAATTTTTGCGAAACATTTTAGAATCACTTACATAATATTTATACATGTCTTAAACTTTATAAATATTATTCTACAAGGGCGATTGAACTATTTATTCGATTATACGAGTACAATTACACGATTATTAATTATCAAATGCGATTCAAATGTTATTTCACAAACGCAACTAGATGGTGATGTAGCTATATAGAATTATATATGGTATTAGTTAATCAAAGTGCTTAGTACTCATACGACCTATAATGAATTAGGTTGCATTCGGGCGTTTTAGTGGCGCATTTTCTATTCTGTGATATATGTTGTTATTCATTCACTCGAGGTGAGTTTATAGCCCCAAGCTTTACTGATTTTACATATACATTATAACTTTTGGGGGTGAGAACATGCTTGTTTACAAATTCAATTACATGATTGATTTAAACTTGTTACATACTCGTTTACAACTCGTTTACAAATTGGTTTACATACTCATTTACATAGTTCGCTATGGGACACATTACTTGACTTCATTTTTGGTCACAAATACATACTTTACTTTTACCTAAATGATTACGGATTAGCTTAAGCGGATTGAACTGTGAATTACCTAGAGGGTAAGCGCGAATGTTATGAAATAGATCTATTCGGGTGTGACAGCCCCGTTCGGGTGATTAGCTATCACCGGGTAAACGAACGTTATAGCATGTCTGAGCATAACTTTTACATGAACACGAACAATTACGGTGCCTTGAATAAAGTGACATATATATGAGTCTATGCAGCAATTTCATGAACTTATAGTAATCGTAATCATTGTTTTATACACACATGAATATTTACGTTGCCTTGATTAAGTGGCATTAACATACTTTTGAAACAATGGGGGTCCAAACTATACAAGACGTTTTGGTAACTATTTTGGGTTTTAAATGGTCATGATACTTTACAACTCTTTTGATTTACACACTCATAACTATGTTTGGTTGACTATTGGGATTTTAATTGGTCATGTATACTTTACATCCTCTTTGATTTCCAACATTCATTACATACATTTTTGAGGAACATACAAGGATTGAAACGGTTCATACTACTTTACAAAAACTATGATTTCAACATTTATACTTACAAAAACCTAGAACTCACCACTTTATTTCGACACCTTTTAAGTCATGTTTTTCTAAGTGTGGGAATTAGGATTTGCTTGGGCTTTGTGTTGTGATGGATGTTATATAATTAAGATTTTCTTTTCAATACGAGACACAGTAGAGGTCGTCTCTAATGACTTGTTGCAATGGTATTATGAAGTACGCTCCGGAAACATATTTCGCTGAGACCCACTTTTTGGGGGAGGTACATAAAGAGTACTATACAGTGGTTGTTTCGGTTATAATCTTCCACACATTACTTAATGGATACTTATAACTCGCCCTTTTAAATTAAGAAAAGATTGAAACCTCCCCAATCATAGATGCATCAAACTTGATTCATCCTGAAGAGGACCGCATATCAGCCTGCAACCCATTTTCTTGCAGTAATTGCAGTAAATAAATAATGGACTTTAACCTGACTTAAACACGCCGCACTTGATGAACCCAATTCACTCTGAGTTCAAAAAGCCTACGTCGCATCCTAATTTCCATATGCTAACACCGTTAGAACTACCACTTTCATGTAATTCCACTTGCTTATCCACAATGCGTCTAGATAAAGCATGGTGATTCGTTTATGGTAAAATTGATAAGCGTCATTGGCTAATGACCCTTGTGAGAAACAGGCATTGAAGCTTGTAAATGGTTTGCGTTCCTTCTCAAAGCTTGAGCTAGGACCGTCCTGATCTCATGATAATTTCTTAATAGCCTAAAAAGGATATATAATGGTTAAGAGAAACATACAGGAACAATTTGCAGGTTTAGTTACATGACGAATCTGTGGTTTAAAACTCAGGCAAAGCTTGTATACGGCCATAGACAACTACGATCAAGATTCTTCACAAACAAATTCGCTAAACCAGTTCTTCTCACAAATGGATATCCTCGTTGGTTTTCCATTCACTTCCTTGTGATTCAATCGCGATAACGCCTTAGCATATGTTCAAATATAAAAATATCAATTAAATCATCGATTCAAATTCAACAACTGAGATCTACTCACTAAATCAAAACAGCTAAGCAACACAATGAGTTAATCATAATCGGTTGGACATGGTTGTTCCAGCAGCAACTGCTTCCAATACTTATAAATAAAACCCTAAAACCCATACATATGCATACACAATGAAATCATAAGATGTGTTACATACCTGTGTGAGCTTCAATGATTGATTTAGAGAAGAGTGACATTTTTCATGCGTGGTTTTCTAACTCTTGCGTTGCCAGGCTTTTGCTAAGATTAGAGTATCTACAACCACAAATCAATAAACACACAAATCAATAAAACAAATTATAATCTCAGAAAACAAAACCAAGTCAACTAAAATTAAAAGATAAATGCTAATGATTATGTATTCGTATCTGTAATTGAAAGAAGTTTATCATTAGGGTTTATCAAATTAGGAGACGTAGCTAATTATATGATTGTTTATGATAGATATCTTCTTAAAATCAATTCTTAAATTATCTCATGTTAAATTCGGTAGGTTAGGAGAATTTTTCTTGGTAATTATTTTTTGCATGACCTTATATATTTTGACTTGCAAGATATAATACAAAAAAGTTAGCTAGTCTAGTGGTTATGTAGTTTGTTAATATGACAAAGATATTAGGTTCAAATCTTGTTTCCGACAGTTTTTTTTAAAAACGAAATTTACAAAAAAAAGACAACATTTTCAAAAAATAAATAAAAATAAACTGATGATATGGCAACGATGATGATGTGGCGTTATGACGTGGCATAAAATGGTCAAATGTCTCATGTTATATATAATGTGTTTATTATATATTATCTATAATATATACTATTATATATATATTTTTATATATATTATATTATAATATATATATATATATATATATATATATATATATATATATATAATTCCACCAACTAAAATAAATATGAATTTAAAAATTAGATTTATTATTTATTTATATTATATTATATTAATTATATATTATTATAAAACTGGTTCGGTTCGGGTTTTACGGTTCGGGTTTTGGTGACGAAAACCAAATCGAACGGAATTTTCGTTTTGAAAGTGTAAAAACCGAAAAACATCAGGTTTTTTTTGGTTTTTTTGCTCACCACTAAAAAAGGAAGTATCCTTCAGCGGGTTAACCTCATCAGTGAGACTTTTCAGTATAAACCTTTAGTTTGTATACTCTTCAGTTTGTGTTAGCTGAATAGTTTCAGATTGCTGAAGGAATAAATCATTAATATGAATTGAATGGACTTGTAGCTATTTTGACCGTTTTCATATGTTAAGTTAGAATTCACATTTTTGACCGCGTTTCAATATGGTTCATGTAACCCACTAATTCCTTAAATCAAAGGATTTCGGTTATTGGAAGAGCTTATATATTACTTTAATTCTCCATCATAACTCATTTGTCTTTGGTTTTGTGTTATTCTCCTATAAATAGGAGATCACATTTGCCATGTGAAGTACGGTGTGAAAAAAAGACAGAAAACTAAAACACATAGAAACGCTTGTGGTCTTCGATCTGTGCCTAAAACAAGAACAACACTTAGTCTTATCCTAAAGAGGTATTCATGATACCCAGGCATAAGGTCGAATAATCTTCTTTGAAAAGTGATTACACGATTTCAAGTGATATCCGATAACTATCTTTGGTACGTAGCTAGGTTATTGATTATCTTCACCCTGATTTGAGACACACAACAACCAACATCAAGAAGATTTTCTTGATAAATCTATGGCTGCTGCTGCTATGAAACACATGGCTTCAAACTTTGCCAAGCTTGACAAGTTTAAAGGGGTGGACTTTAGAAGATGGCAGAAGAAGATGCACTTCTTGCTTTCAAGCAAGAGTGTGGTGTATGTGCTGACTACTTCCATGCCTGATGATGGTGGTGTAATCTAACCGTGGAACAAGTCAGGAAGAGGGCCAAGTGGGACAATGATGACTATGTCTGCAGAGGTTTAATCCTCAATGGTATGTCTAATCCTTTATTTGATATTTACCAGAATGTTGAATCGTCTAAAGAACTATAGGATTCCTTGGAGGCCAAATATATGGCTGGGGATGCATCAAGTAAGAAGTTCCTTGTTAGTAATTTCACAAATTACAAAATGACTAATTCAAGACCAGTCTTGGAGCCAATAAATGAATCTTCTTGGTAATATAATATGTGCTTAATTACCACATTTTTATAATCTCTTTAAAACGAGCTTAAATTACCAAAAACAGACAAAAACTGTCAAATATATGTTTGTTTTGCATTTGTATTATGCAGGAAACGGATATCACATAAAAGGACGAAAAACAAAGCCAAAAATGACAAAACTAAGCATGGAATGGAAAAGTGTGAAAAAGGACAGCCAAATCAAAGCAATAAAGTCAAACAGTCAAAGTCAAGTCAAACTCTGAGAAGACTGATTCAGAGAATAATACAACTTAAGGGACCATATTATCTTAAATCAAAAGCTGTGTATCTGGTTAAATTATAAAAGGACTGAATTTGCAATTTCAGTAAAATACAACTTTAGGGGTTAAATCTGCCAAATCCCTAAAGTAGTATTAGCACAAGGACCTCCTATGTCATTAACATATATGACTTGGAGGGCTTAACCTGCCAACCTTTCAAAGTTGTATCACAACAAGGACGAATTTTGCAAGATCAAATATAACCATGAGGGGCCATATTTGCCAAACACACAAAACTCTTTCCCTGTCCCTCACTAAAAACATTTCCCGCCATATTTCACCCTGATTACAACTTCACGGGTGTTCTTCCTACCTTTTTACCTGCAACATCTACAACCATTTGGACAGTTCCTTCCCCTAACCTCACTTTAACATTCTCTCAGTCCCAAAACCACCTTTCCTGCTGGCAATCCTCACCAATTTCAACACCAAAAATCGATCAGGTGGTAAAGAAATAGGGAATGAATTCAAAGGCTGGGATTTGATTATAATTCTTTCTAACAACAAGCACAACATTGTTTTTTGTCTCACAAAAGATGCACAAGCTGGAGACCAAGAAGATGAAAATTCGGATAAATAGAAGCCTTTTGTAAGCCTTGAAGGCCATCTTATCATATCTTAGCTTAATTTCGTTTAATTATAATTTTATTCAGTATTTTAGCTTTTTATCAGCTTATTTGCAGAAATTTGTCTATTTTTTATAGCATTATAATGAATTTGAGGTTTATGAGTTAATGTTTTAAATTTGAAGTTTTAAATTTCCAAGTTGTTAAGCTATTTTAAAGTGTGTTAAATGAGTTAAGAAGCTCTCATATTAAGCTTATTTATAGCTGTTTTCCATTAAGTAAAACTAAAAAGTTATTTAGTTAAGAAATAAAAAAAAAATCCACCAAATAAAAAGTTCCACCAGCTTATATTTTGGATGATAAGCCAGAAATGGATGGGCTTATGGACACTACCAGCTTATCTTTGATAAGCTGGAGCTTGTAGACAAAGCTTTTAAAAGCTTAATAGCCCTTGTTTAGAGCAAAGGGCATTGTAAGTCCTTTTTCCTTCATTTTAAGCTTATTTTTATGCATTTGCTTATTTATAGCTTATTTGTGCTTATTCTCTTTTTCATTGTGCTTAATCATGCTTATTATTCATGTTTAGTAATCTGTTTTTAGAACCCTTGGCTTAAATCTCCATAAATCAGCCTAAAAAGCCCTTTTTATAATTTAAAGGGGTGTTTGGGACAAGACCCAAAATGGGTCAAATGGGGTTATGTCATGGGTTTGGTCTTTAAGTCAGTTTCTATTAGCTTAATTTAGGTCTAAAAAGTAGTTTTAAATAGTCTTTATAAGCTAAATCTAAAAAGTCAAGTTTAAATTAGCTATGTTTCAAATCTGTGATAAATTTGTGTGTAGATTAGCTTATTTTGATTTTGAGCTTAAAGTGGTCATAAGCCTACATTCTCTTGTTCAAATTAAGTATTAAATTAAGTGAAGAGTGCCTGCATTTGTAATCTTTGGGTATACAACACTTTGTCAAAAATTTGGTCAAGTATTTTGAAGTTAAGACTGCCACTTTTTGATTTCAATTTTCAGTCTTTAAATCAAGTTTTTAGCTTATGGATCTTGGAGCTACAGCTCATTAGGAGCTTATCTTAGTTTTTTTAACTTAGATTTTCAATTTCAGCTAAATTGGTGGCTTATTCAAGGGCTGCATATAGCCATTGGGTCTACCCAATAAGGGCTCCCCTGGTGCAAAAGCTCTTTTTAACAGCCCTTTTTAGTTGTCCAATTGCTTATCATTTCCTTTCTAGTTAGGATTTTTAGAGAGCTTATAGGCTAAGCTTTAAGCCCCTGTAAGCTCAGCTATTAGGATTCACTCTAAGGGCTTAAAAATAAGCCCCAAAAGTGACCTAAGAGCCTGTTTGGCCCACAGTTTTAGCCCTTTGGCTTATTTGCTTAATCTGTGCTTATTACCCTGTCATTTCAACTTATTTGTGTTTAGAATATCTTATTAGGTTAGTTCAAGCTTAAATTACCTCAGTTTGCTTATTGATAGCTTATTTTAGGCTTATTTCCAATTTGCCAAAAAACAAAATGGTCCCTGGTGCCTGAGAATTAATAAAGCCAATTCCTTGGCTTTATTTGGTGTTTTTTATTTGTTCTCTTTTGTGTTATTTAACTTGTTATTATGTTAAAGTATTCTTGTGAATGCTTATTTCCCCATTTGAATTGCTTATTGTCCTTAAAAAAGCCAAAAAAATAAAAGTCCTTAAGCCATTAAGTAATATGTCAGCTTTAGATGCTTATTTGAGGGGTTATTTGTGTATTTCATAAAAAGTGCTAGTTGAGAAAAATGCTTATTTTCATGTGCTTAATAAGTTTGTAAAAGAAAATTTTAAAAATAAAAATAAAAAAAGGGGAAGCTTGGAAGTCAGGGCTAGAACCCCCGACCTCAACAAACCTCAACCCTCTTATACCAACTCACACAACCATATGCGCCCTTGGGTCTTTTTCGTTAGACCTTGGGCGCATTTGGTACTTAAGGGGCTTTTAGGCCCATAAGCTTATAAGCTGTCTTAGCTTATTACACAGCTTATTCGATAAGCTGTGTAGCTTTTCTTATTTTTCATAGGACCGTTTACCCCTTAGCTATTTTCTGTATTTTTTCTAGATTTTTTTATACACGTTTAGTATTTTTTATAATTTATTTTCTTTAAAAACTTAAAAAATTCATAAATAATAAAATAAAAGTTAGAAAAATATAAAAAAAAAATTTTAAAAATTTCTTTATTTATATAGTTTCTAGGAAAATTGTTAAAGATTTCGTAGGGTCATTTTTTAAAGAACGGGATTCAAACCCCGTTTTTGTTTTGACTCGTTTTTTGTCTTAACTAACTCCGTTTTCGATCTAGTTTTTTTAAACTTCATTTTTAGTCACTTAGAACCCATTTTAAGTGAAAAAAATTCATTCTAGGGTTTAAATTGTGTAATTTAGGTTTTTGACCCTCGTTTTTAGTACCCGTCTTAGTTTTAAATCATTTTAGCTTTCGTTTTTAGGTTTTTCTTGATCGTTTTTGCATATTTAATTGTAGAATTAGAAAAGCCAATCATAACCTTGTCATATTCAAACATCAATTATCAATCTGTTATTCGATTTTCAATTACACACCTTGTTGGGACATAACGACCCGGGAAATCAAACTTCCAGAAACATATATATTTTATTTTGTGAACTCTTAACCAATCCTTGGCTAAAGGTGTTTGGTTGATTGTTTGCTTATAATTTTATATAACTATTCAAACAAATTGAGTATACTTGGAAGATTTACATTACATAAAATAAACATGGATGAGGCTATTCAAGTCTCTTGTATCATTGACAAACTCTTTCCTTCTTGGAAGAATTTCAAGCATTACATGAAAACATAAGAAGGAGTAGTTACTCTTGTTGAGTTGGGCAGAGTCTTCTACGCATTAAAGAGGTCCCTCAGGGTGCAGGATAGTGAAAAAGCCAATGAGCAACATGTTGGGGGTCCTTCAGTTGTCAATAATGGTGGAGCATAACACTCCGCACGTACAATGACAAACAAGGGTAACGTTAAACATCTGGATTGCACCAGGGCTGACTCCTTACAAGAAGGCTACTAAACATTCACTTGTGGAAAATGTGGAAAAACTGGTCACATAAAAAGGATTGCAAAGGTGCTAATGTTGGCAACAAAGCCAATGGATCAGGCACAAAGGGTTCAGTGGATGGTTCTTCCAACTTACTGCAAGGTCATAATATGTTTAATAAATCTCTCCAGGTTTATTATGTTATATATGTATCTGAAGCTAACTTTGTGCAGAATGATGATGTTGCATGGTGGGTTGACTCAAGAGCAACAGTTCATGTGTGTAAAGATAGATGCTGGTTCAAGGCCTATGAGTCGCTGAATGATGGATCTATTATTCACATGAGAAATGAGTCAATAGCTCTAGTACATGAACGTGGTTGTGTAGATCTTAAGTTTAATTCTGGAAAGATTGTTTCGTTGTTTAATGTTTTGCATGTTCCTTATATAAGGAAGAATTTGGTTTCAAGTAGTCTTTTGAATAATTATGGTTATAAACAAGTGATTGAATCTAATAAATTTGTTTTATCCAAACATGGTGTGTTTATTGGTTTTGGTTATTAGTAATTCTCTGGGTTCAGGCTTAATATTGTCAATGATAATTCTGGTCAGCCTTCATGTCCAACATCTAAACCGAATGATTCATCTTTATTTTTTTGGCATGCTAGGACTGGCAATGTCCACTGTAAGAGGATGCAGAATATGTTTAAAGGATGGTTTGTTTGATCCTGCTTTTGAAGTGGACACGAAAAAGTGTAAAGGGACTTGCATGCTGGCCAATCTAACTAAGAAATACCATTTTCAAAAATTGTTAAACGCAAAACTGAAGTTTGAAGTTGATCACAGTGATTATGTGATTTTGCATGCTACTCCCTATTTGGGGAATAAAAAATAAATGTGTGACATTTATTAATGATGCTTCAAGGTTTTGTTATGTTTATTTATTACATACTAAGGATGAAGCATTAGTGATGAGGTGTCATTTTATACACTTTTGAAGGGTCGTTTAACCCCTTAAATCATGCATTTATGCCCAAAATAGGTACTTAATCGTTCCTTTTCAGGTATTTCTCATTTGGAGGGCATTTGGAAGAATTACGTGACTTGGGGCTCATTTGGTGAAGAAACGGACTAGACCTAGGACCTACACCAACATTGCTCTAAGAATTTATCCTTCCCTAGAGGCTGGAGACGGCGTACACAGATAACAACGTGTCGCAGTTACAACCAATATCAAGACGGCGTCACAAGATTCTTCGGACGGCGTCAGGTACAAGACCAGCCATTATATAGAATATTTTGTCACGATGAGTCTATGATTAAACGTGACAACGTTACAACGTTTTTTCCTATATATACAAAACCCGAATTTAGGGTTATTAAGGTTGTAACTTTAGAATTAAAAAGAGGGTACGAACCTAGTTGATTTCGCAAACTGTTAGGGATTAATTTTAGGGCTAAAAACACTATTGTACTTCCTCTTACTCATGTTTTAATAAGTTAGGTTTATTTAATCATTCAATATGGTTCCTATGTGTTGTTGGATTCATTCTATGTTCTTGCTTTATTAACATGCTTGGCTAAACCTCCTAATGTGTTTATTTTTGATTGTATGATAACCTAGATGTAGATCTTATGGTGTTGCTTTCTTGTGATGGTTTGTGCATGTTATGGTCTTAGAAAAACCAGCTTTTGTCTGCTCGATTTTGGATATGTCTAGGAAAACATGATGTGTTAGAAAAAGATACCATTCAGTAACTAAGTCTTCATACTACCTTGCACCCTATCTATGGTGATTCACTCTTATATATTTCACATGCACTTAGTGTACCCCTAGGGGCCATGTAATAGTCTTCATACTACCTTACGTGTGCGTTGCTCTAGCGGAATACTAAGTAGACGGCGGGTTCGTGTAATTCGTTCATGACTTAGGAAATAGTTACACAGATCATTACAAGGGTGACAAGGCAACAACACTAGGAGAAGCAATCTAGGGAGTAATACATGATTAAATAAACACAGTCTTTTATCTTATTGTTATCACCAGTAGCGTAGAATATATTTAGTTTAATAGCTAAAACCAAACCACCTCTCAAATATATGATTTACTTGCTTTCCATAAAACACAAGAATACAAAAATAATCTTCTCTCAACCCTTAGAATTCTGTTAGACCATGATCAAGCCTTCCCAACCTATTCCCCGAGTAAATGATAACAACCCCCGAGTCTTGCCTATACTACTACTATAACGATTAGGTGCTCTGCCAAGGGAGTTGTAAAACTTCTTGTAGAAGTCCTATGACGACCGCATCAAGTTTTTGGCGCCGCCGCCTGGGGAATAGTTAGGTTCTGATCATAGTTTATCTTAGTTCTACTTGCTTGAATCCTTGCAAGTGTGATTTTAATTTCGCATATTAGCTTTCTTGTAGTCTATCTTTTCTTTGAGCCATTTGTTTTGCCACACGATACGATCACAAACGTTTTATATAAAAAGACATTTAAAACTGAAGTATTTTAATTAAAACACTTATAACAACTGTGCATTATTGTAATTCTCTAAAATACAGATCAAACTGAACCTATAATACTTAGGTCGTGGTTCCGTATACCGTCGTTTGTTACATGTAATTATTCTTCTAGTTTTCTCCACTACTATCAAAGCACTAACTCAAGGTGAGTTCATAGCCTCACTTTTACTCGTTTTGAATAAATGTTTTACAACTTGGGGTGAGAAACATTGCTTGTTTTGAAAACCGGACACAAGTACTTTACATGATATTTTCCCTTGTTTACGTGTTGCCTAAGTAGCTTAGACCACAATTCACTCGTACTATCATGAACCGTTAATTACCTTTAACCGATTGCTGGTTAAGTAAGCGCGAGTGAGTAAATAGATCTATTGGGACTAATAATCCCCATCCGGGTTTGGTAATTCTTACTGGTCGGGTACGTCTGATGTACATGCCAACGGATGTATTTCATGTCAAACTAGTTTTGGGTGGTCTTGGTCAGTCACCTACCAGGGCAATCTTATAGGGCAATACACATGCTTCCTATCACCACTAGCTTCGGGGTCATGAGCTTAGCGCAACGTAAATATTCTTTTTATGTGAAGTTGTATATGTTATAATTGTCGCATGCGTTTCAATCTTGTGGTCCACTATACTTTCACTTGAATTTAAACCTATGAATTCACTCAATAATTTTGTTGACGTTTTAAGCATGTTTTTCTCAGGTGCTTAGTTGGATTTGTCATGACGTATCTCTTGAAGTCTTTGTGCTATGTGACATCAACCAAATTTCAAGACTATTATATTATTGCTCGTTGTCTTTTATTCAAAATTTAAATACTGCTTCAGCTATCTTTAATTAATGCTTTCGCTATATTATTAACATTGCAATGGTTTGTAAGACTTTATTACCTTTAACTTATGCAACGAGTAATGAATTTTCTAAAACGTACCCCTCAGAGGTCGTTTTCTATGCTTTGTTTTTGAGATATGTATGAAGTCACGCCCCTAGACACGCGTCTTCGTTCATGCCCCGTTTACCGATAAAGTTCATTATATAAACTTTAAAGGATCTAAATCAATAAATAATACCCAAAATATTTTTCCTAATTTGTCCAAACTTATAAAAAATGCAATTTTTGTTAATAGATTTTAGTTAAATTATAAGTATATATTAAACCCCAGAAACTGTTCACGTGAACAGTAGGAACCAAATAAATAAAAATATATCACGATTAACAATGCAATTTTTTTTACAAAAACCACCATCAAATTTGCTAAAAGTTACAAAATGACCTTCAATTTTTATTTATTTACGGCTTTTTTATATAACAAACTTTATTTATCAAATATAAAACGCATATCTATCGATTTATTTGGAAAAAAAATGTCGTTGAAAAGATCGTCGAATTGCGAACAAAACGAGCCAATTATTGTAATGTTTCTGACATGCGCACGATTTTATAAAAATATATTAAAGTTTAATTTAATATATATTTTAAAAATATTTACAAAACGCGTCTTCACGTTTGCGCACTCTCAAGTTGCTAAAAGTTATAAAACCGCCTTTTAATTTTACTTATTTACGATTTTTTATATAATAAATTTTATTTATCAAATATGAAGGTCAAACCATTAACCGCGAAACAAAACATATCTGAAGATAAACATAAACAAAATCGCATGTAAATTAAGAAGAAAAAGTTGCTTCAAACATCATCACTCATAAAAATAAGAGAAAAATGCAAATATGCTCCATGTGGTTTGCAAAAATTGCAGACTTACTCCCCAACTTCACGAAAGTGCAGGCGGCCTCCCCAGATTGAAACTTTCATTGCACTCGTGCTCCCTGACAGGGACCATTTCTGCACAAAAGTAAAACAAAAGTGTTGCATAAATGGTCCCTGTCAGGGAGCACGAGTGCAATGGAAGTTTCAATCTAAGGAGGCCGTCTGCACTTTCGTGAAGTTGGGACAAACCACAATGAGCATATATGCATTTCCCTCTGAAAATAAAAAAGAACCCTCGGTTCCACCTTAAACCACTGGAACACAACCACCAATTCATCATATGTTCTGGTCTAACCTTTCGATCTAATTCGTGATTTAGCAACAAGGTGTGTCAATCATCAATTAACTATTTTTTTGCTTTTATATTCATCCATTAATTGAGGAAATTAGTGAATCGTTGTTATAATTAATTATTTTTATCATTGTATATGAGTTAAATAATTGGGCATATGAGTTAGAGGCGTTTTTACAATTTATGTGATGCTCTTTGCACTTGATTAGGGATTGATAATTACTATTTTGGTGATTTGTGGTGTAATAAATTGCCTAAAAAACATCACATATCTAATACAATGAATTAATGAAGTTTAATGTTAGTCCAAAAACGATATTCGATACAATCAAATTGATGTAGGTCTTTGGAAGCGAACTTACCTTATTTGTTAGGTTGACAATTTTGGGTGACATTTTTGTTTCAACAGTCCATAGGCATTAACGAGTTTCTCAAACCTGATGAAAAAGAAAGATACTACTAGCAATTAGAGCTTATGTTATAAAAGCCGAAATCAAATAAGCTCATAAGCCCACATATAAGCCGAAACAAACACCCCCTTAGTGATTCAATTTAGTAAAAGTTTTAGACTTAAAAGTGTTGGACTCTTTACATTTTTGATGAATTGTATATCGAGAATGTGGTATATATACTGTTCATCAAGTTATATACAAATCATAACCCTTAATCAAAAAACAATTAGCATGGAACAAGTAATATGGTATTATTTGGCACTTTGGGGCAATTTGTTTAACCATTTTAATACACTAGAACAATAAAGAAGCGTAATAGTGGTCATATATACGGTTATAACCAAATCATGCTTTCAAGGTCACCCCTACTTAGCAATCACTTTCATTTCTCTCTCCACCTTTATCTTCTTCCCAAGAAAAATCATCACCATTTTCAGATCTACCTCAAAGTTTCTTTCTATGTAACACGACTTCAATTTGAACGTCGCTTCGGAACGTGAAAGCTAGCGTGATCCCGAGCGATCCGGAACGGAGATAGCGGATAGGCTGGCGTTTCCTGGGAATTTGTGATAAACACCCTTGTACGTCATGAAGAGCCATCTAACATTAAAATTTGTTAGATTATGAGCTTATTGATCGTGATGGTTACTAACTTGTTTGTTTACTTATTGTTTTTGAAGATAGAAAAAGATATGGATGTTGACATCGATCATTATTTGGTCCTTGGATTGCCATCTGGCGAAGAAGGATCCAAACTTACAGAAAAAGAAATTACAAAAGCGTACCGCTTAAAGGCTTTGGAATTGCATCCGGACAAGAGACCCGATGACCCAAATGCACCTGCCGATTTTCAAAAGCTGCAGACGTCATATCAGATTCTTAAGGATGAAAAGGGTAGGAAACTTTTTGATGATCTGCTTCGAGCAAAACAGCAGAAACGTCAACGCGAATTGCAACATGACTCCAAGCGTAGGAGAATGATGTCTGATCTTGATGAAAGAGAGCGGGCTTCTTTTTTTGGTTTTGATACGACTGCTAAAGCTAGAAGTGAAGAGGAGATTATTGCTAGAAAATTTAAAGAAGAAGTTGATAGAATCCGTAAAATGCATGCCAATAAAATGAATTTTAATTCAGCTGAAGCGTCTACGCCTTTAAAGAAGGAATCTGTGAGTGGTGAAAGGAGTAGATCGGGTGGACGTGCTAATGTGGACGATATGGAGAAGATGCTTAGAGTTTCGTGGGAGAATGCTGGTTTTGAGTATACGGTGCAGAGTCTAAGGGAGATATTTGAAGCATTTGGTGAGGTCAAAGATGTGGTTATTAGGAATAAAAAGAAAAAAGGATCAGCTGTTATTGTCATGGCTACTAAAGAAGCAGCTGTAAGTTTTTATTAAATATAACTTGAGTCATGCTATATCAAGTATTTTCTTGAACTGCGTTTACCATGGGTTTTGTTTTTATTGCACAGTCGGCGCGACCATGTTGTACAAAACTCTCCACAGGACGGTCGAACCCCCTTAAACGATAATAACGGGTCTTAATAAGGCGTCATATATCGTTTTCTCGTGACGGAGACCCTAAATTATAAAGGAATTCTGCAAAATATATATATATTTAATAAGTTTTTTAATATTCTTATTATTTTTAACTATATATCTTATGTATATGTTGTAAAATATACATTATGTGTGGTTTTAATTCAGTTTTGTATACTTTTATTAAATCACGATCAAGAAAATCAGAATACCAAAAAAAAAAAACCCAAAAATCGGCCGATTTTGACCCATTTTTTTTGACCTGATTAGACCCAAAACCGATTTTTTTATACCGATAAGTAAAAAACGAATCGATGACCACCAAAAACGTATCGGTTGACCACCGATAAGCGATATATCAGTGATATATCGGCCGCCAAGGCCGATATTTACAACACTGGCTGCGACTAGAGCTGTGTGTGGAGATTTTTCGAATCCATTGCTAGTTGTACTCGTTCAACCAGAAACGTCTACAGCTTTCCCGAGAGCCTGTGAAATCTGAAGGTCCGCTCGTGAATGGAGAACTTGTTGGTGCTAGAATTCTTAGAGCTTCAAGGTTTTGTAAACCCTAACACTAATTCAGAGTGTTCGTTAATATAATTGAGGCTGAAAAGTTTTCCGAGTTTGTAAATCATAAAATGAATGAGTTTTTTAAGACTCATTGGTATAATTCAAACAAACTTAATATGCTAAACCTTCAATCGAAATGGTATTGCAAAAGGAACATAACATCATCATAAATGTTTTCCAGAAGTCTTTATGTTTCCAGGGGGTTCCTTTATTTTTTTGTCTGAAAGTGTTTTTAACTGCACTATATTTAATAATGAACTTCCATTCCTCATTTTTGAATGCAAATCTCCTATTCTTTAGTATATGATAGTGAACCAAACATTTCTCATTTATGGAATTTTGGGTGTTTGTGTTATGCTGCAGTAGTCAAGGGTACTTATAAGTTTTCTCATATGTCTGAAAAGTATGCGTTGATTAGGTATGCTAGTGGTAAAAAAAGCATAAAATCTTTTAAGTCTTGAAAATAGAAATCTATTGTTTTCTAGAGATGTAAAGTTTTATGAAACTGTTTTTCCATATAAAATGAGTACTAATGAGTCTGTTAATGAGACTAGTGAAATCTCTACTACATATTTTCTTGATCACTGTGAGTTTGACCCTACAACTAATACTCCTTTAAGTCCCAATGATCATGAGGAAGGGACACCTAGTAGAGATGGCAGAGTGGATCAACCAGAGGTTGGTGCTAACACAAACCAAGCTGGATATGATGAAGTATACTCTGCAACTCCTATAGGTGAAAAAAAATCAATCTGAGGGCAATGTTGGTCAAAATCTTAAGGTTCCTGTTTTTCAAAATGATTTGCCTAATATAGTTGAGGAAGTTGGTCCTAGAAGATCTCAGAGGTCTTCTACATTACTTGATAAGCTGAATGATTTTGTGTTGGATAGTAAAGTTAAATATGGATTAAATAGATATGCCAATCATTTTGTCTTAAGTCCTGAGAATTATTGTTTTGTGTCTAATTTGAATCAATGTTGTGAACCCTCTTCTTATGAGGAGGCTTTGAAAGATGTAAGTTAGGTTAATGCCATGAATGATGAAATGCATGCTTTATATGAGAATAAAACTTGGTTTATGACTAATCTTCCAATTGGTAGAAAGCCAATTGGTTGTAAATGGGTTTTCAAAATTAATTATAAGTCTAATGGTGAAGTGAAAAGGTATAAAGCTAGGTTGGTAGCTAAGGGGTTTAGTCAAAAAGAGGGTATTGACTATGAGAAAACTTTTAGTTCTATGGTAAACATGAGCACTGATAGATGCTTAATTAACCTTGTAGTCCAAAAAGACTGGAAGGTTTATCAAATCGATGCTAATATTGCCTTTTTAATATGGGGATTTAAAAGAGAGGTTTATATTTACCACCAATAAGGTTTTTTAAAGAATGGTTAAACCAAAGTTTGTAAGTTAGAAAAATCTTTATATGGCTTGAGCAGGCTCTAAGACAATGGAATCATATATTGTTTGAAGCTTTGCTTAAAGCAGGTTTTGTACAGTCAAAAAATAATCACTCATTGTTCATCAAGAACAAAGGGAATGTATCTTTATATTTGTTGGTTTATGTTGATGATATGGTTATTACAGGAATTGATGTAAATGAAATTAAAAGTTTTAAAACTTTTGTAAGTAACAAGTTTAAGATCAAAGACATTAGGTAAACTGAAATATTCCTCTTGAATTTGAATTTATAAACTAAAACTGGTGTTGCGTCTAAGTTCAAAGGAAATATGGGACCTAGAATTACCTTTGTGATTTAGTTTACTTGCTTGCATTAATGACACCATTTACACGGCACATTGTTCTTAGTCATAAGGAAACTGAAACTGATAAGCTTCTAGTAAATATTACAAACTATCAAAAATTGGTTGGAAAGTTGATTTATTTGACACATACTAGACTTGATATTTCATATTCAGTTCATTGCTTAAGTCAGCATATGCATGCTCCTTTAAAGTCACACTTTGATACTGCTCAAAGGGTTCTTAAATATCTTAAGCTTGCTCCTTGGTATAGAATTTTCTAAAAGGAGAAGTGATTGTGTGATCACTGCCTTCTCTAATTCTGACTGGGCTAAATGCCCTGTGACCAGAAGATCTATTTCTAGGTATTATGCTTTTGTGAATGGTAATCTTGTTTCATGGAAAAGTAAAAGACATGCTATTATGTCTAAGTCCTTAGCAAAATCTAAGTACAGATCAATAGCTTCCACCACTTGTGAAATTATTGGATTGTTAAAATTCTGAGTGAGTTTGGTATTGATAACTTGGTTCTAGTTGATATGTATTATGATAATAAGTATGCAATACAGATTGTTGCTAATCCTGTTATTCATGAAAAAACTAAACACTTTGATATTGATGTTCATATTGTTAGAGAGAAAGTTGCAAGTGGTTTCATAAGAATTGTTAAGGTTGATTCTAAGTCTCAAGTTGCTGATATTCTAACAAAAGCTCTTGGGACCTATCAGCATAATTTATTAGTTAAAAAGTTAGGGTTATTAAATATGTTTGCTCCATAAGTTTGAGAAAGGGTGTTGAAAGTTGTTATTTCATTTTGACAAACTAATGGATCTCCAGGGTTAAATTTGTAATTCTTTTTAACTTATACTTAACTTTTATCTCTTTGTATCTAGTGTCTATTTTTTCAGGGGTTAAAGTGAAACATTGAAAGATGGTGTTATATAAGCTTATGTTCGGATCTAGGGTTTCTCATTATTCATCATCTTCTCAAAGTTTATATATGTTTCTCTATCAAAAGTTTATATCAAGTTTTAGGGGTTTGGTTTTATCTGATCATCTTTGGTTAGGGTTATTAGATTCTGGGTTTTCATGTGTGAGTTTTGTATTGTTTCTGATAGCATCCATTTGGGGACTATCATTGTTTTTTTTAATTTGTTTGATAAGCCCTCACTCAATTGAGGACTTATCTTCTGTGTTTGTTGTTATAATAAAAAAATAAGGTCACTAAAGGGAGGTTGTCCGGGTGATTTCATATGTTTAGTTGTTTTATACCATTTTAACACTATCCTAGGATTAAACGAATCTTTGTCATTACTTTCAACTACCACAAACCAAAGGATCCTATACCCCGAATATAAGCAAGCTCATCCATAACATAACACCTTCCTCATCCAACTCAAACACAGCTTCCTAGGCAAATGCTTGTTGCAAGATGGTGTGCATGTTGTATCAAACCAACAGAATTCCCACCCCTAAAAAGAGACAAAATGCACTCTTGCCAGACTCAAAAAAGATTTGGGATCGGCGAGTATTCAGCATTTTAAGAGAATGTCTACCGATTCCCGCCTTCCAATTTGAAAGGTAGATTTGAAACTCAAATACATCACTTCTTGGATGATTTATATTGTGCATGGATGATGTGTAGTTTGAACTCAGCTTTGAGGGTCTACGAAACACTTAAAATTCATGAGTGCGACCCAAAAGAGGTGTGGTTAAAAAGAGGATTTAATGTCGACTATGGTGACGTGCCCATTTTACAAATTACTTTTTTTAACCACCCCTATTTTGGGCGCATTCATGAATTTAAGATGTTGGCATACCCTCAAAGTTAGTTCAATTACATCATCATCCATGCACAAGTGATTCACCAAGAAGTGATGTATTTTGAGTACCGATCTACCTTTCAAAATTGGAGGCGGATTGTTACACAACCGGTAGACAATCTATTTTAATGTAATACTCACGAGACCCAAATTTTTGAGTCATTAAAGTTGTATTTGGCTCTTTTAGAGAGGGTATTTCTTGTTTTTTTTAGCAAGCATGCTCACGAATCTACCAACAAGCTTTTGCCTAGAACGGTGTGTTTGGGTTAAATGAAGAAGGTGCCCATATTATGGATCAGCTTGTTAATATTTGGGGTAGGGAATCTCTAGTTTGTGGTAATTGAAAGTAATGACCAAGATCCTTTAATTCTTAAAGATAGGTAAGTATAATTATGTGGCCGTGTAAAGGGACCGGAGGGGGGATTTATATATCGAATTACAAGCCAACTTGCAAAGGAACCATAGTGTTCACCGACATTTATACCATAGTGTTCTACATTAAAAAGCAAAATGTTACCCAACATGGATTTCAAGAGACCAACTACATTTATACCATAGTGTTCAAGATTGAATGTCACAAATCTTTCATTCAGTACCCTAAATTACAAAACTGAATATTGTCTATACAAAATATCTTCCAATGACTTTGTATCCAACATCTTCTTCATCTACAGTGTATCACATTTTTTGTAAATTCAAAATAATAAAAACTACAATAGCTAAGGTTTATATTTACGAATTTAAATTGGGATAATTACTTGAAAATGTATCATACTTGTCACTTTTTGTTATTGTGTGTATTGAACTTTTTTTCCTTAATTGTATGTACTGTGAACATATCAAATTTCGACCTTTGTGTGTATTTTTTGTCCTATTCTAGACAATGTAAAATGACCATTTTACCCTTTGAATTTTGAAAAAAGTAAGGGTAAAATGGTCAAAAATACACACTAAGGTCGAAATTTGAAAGTTCGATACACACAATAAGAAGAAAAAAAATTCAGTACACACAATAACAAAAAGTGACAAGTATAATGCATTTTCAAGTAATTAGAAACCCTATTTAAATTCATTGTAGGTTTATTGTTTGCAAACGATTTTGGCTTTACAAACGAGTAACTTAAAAGTCATAAATAAGGTTCTTTTTAAGAGTTTATATTTTTGACCATTTTTGTTACTTAAATGTTTTTAAGAATTCTCAAGTTTGTGTTATTAGCCATCGCCCATTTATTACGCTGTCTTCTTGAGACTTTTTATCTGAGGAAAAGAAAAGACGACGACGAAAACAAATACTATAAGTGAGGTGTTCGGGTGTTTAAAAAAGCGCGCCTGATGTGCTTCTTAGGCGGATGCACTACCATATTGCATCAAACACCCTAATGCGTTGTGATCACGGATGTGTGATGAGGCGCACGCATCAACGGATGCTCGCATCATCGCTTTTTGGCGCATCATGTACTTTAGACCTTATAACATAAAATTTGACTTACTAATGTATAGCAGGCTTCTTCTTTTAATGGGCGTTACTTTTGATATGGGCTTCCTACTAATGTGGCATTACTAAATTAATCTTCCGATCATTATGTTAGGCATATGGAATCGTATAAACTATGACAATGCATGTCATCTTTTGGTATTAATTTAGTACTAATGTGTTTTGTGTACTATATATAATTTACAAGTATTTTTCATCTTATAAGTCGTCCTCGGTTACTGATGTGTGCTTTTTGCCTCACGCCTTGCTTTTGACCCTCATCGTCAACGTGGGCCTCATCACGCCCCTTTTTGTTATGTTATAGTGTAATCCCAACATCCTTAGTTGGAAGAAAATTATTTTGTTTGTTCAAATGTGTAGTTCGAGTACTTACCAATTTCAATATGTGATATTCTTTTACATAGGCATAGACACATAAGTAATTTGTAAATGGTTTAATATCTTTTAAACTGCCTATCTGCCAATTAAAAATAACTATAAAAAATAATACACAATTATCAATAATCCAATCAAGGGACCAAATAAGATTACTCGAGTTAAATAATAAATAAGGTGTTTACCCTCATATCATCACGTGGAACAGGAAACAATTTCAAAGAAGGGGTTTGTTGGAATGAGAACTGAATATATGTTCACCCATTCCCGTAAAGAGTTTCGGTTTTAAAGGGGGGCAAAGTGAACAGTCACCATTATGTTTGACTGAAAAAAAGTGAATTTAAAAAAGGAGTGATTGAAAAGAGAAAAAGTAGAGGCATTTATAGCCGGGAAAAAATTTTAAAATTTTGAATCAATGAAATGAACAGTGGAGATCAAATATCTTACCGATCCATGGTATTCACATCTACAGTCGTTTTGCAAGACAGCTCATCGATCCACGTGACCAGACCTATCCACCGAATGAACGGAGTAGATCAATGATATTTGATTTTGTTGTGTAAGGTGAGGTTGAAATCCAGGTCATCGTGTGACTATGGATTTCAACCAAAAGTTGCAACGACAAAAACTATTTTTTTTTCTTCAAAAAATCGACAACGATTGTTAAGGAGTTGGGTGAACTTTATGGTGGGTTATATTGGGGGAGTAAGTGATTATGTCACATGGAGGTTCAAATTTATTTCGTAAGTAACGAGATGTATTAAAGGAACCTATGAAATTATAAAATAAGAATTATTTCAATCTCATTTGATAATGCTTCTAACAATACAAATGCCGTCAATCGACTAATTCTAAAATACCAACCACATTTGCGCGGCATTTTTTATCATAGTCGATGTGTTGCACACATCATAAACTTGGTTGTGCAAGACGGACTAGCGATACCCGAAATATCGTCTATAAAAACCGCTTTTAAAACAATGTTGCAAGATGTATTTCAAGGGCCTAAAAGAAGATACCGTAGGATTATAGGAGCAAAGGTAGCTAAACCAACACCCATTTTATACACCTAATTGGGATTCCTACAAAATGGAAACTCGACTTATTTAATGTTTCCAATGTGCTTTAACGCCAAAAAATTCCTTTATATTTTCATGATGGTCTTGTTGAAAAATATCCCCAAAAAATTGAACCATTTTCCGTCGAAAATTGGGAGATTATTGAAAAATTAACCGAATTACTCAAAGTTTTTAAAGATGCAACAACTATATTATCGGGTGTTTATTATCCCACGAGTCATATGGTACTCCATCACCTTTATGCAATGTGTACAAAAATAAGCGAATTCGAATTAAGTGGTCCACCATATGACTTGATGGTTGAACCGATGAAAGAAAAACTTAGAAAATATTTCAAAGAAATCCCACCGGTAAATTACATTAGTTGCCTCCGAATTGAACCCATGCTTTAACATTAGCGGGGTGGAACTATTTATCGAGAAGATTTCTATTGAATTGAATTTGTATGAAAATGGACAATAACTTTGGAACCAAGGCAAAATCATATATCAACTAAAGTATGACAGATTTATTTGAATATTTAATTTAAAAAATATGGTTTCACAAGACGTTTTCAACAAGAGACTTTCGGCTCCATTCACGTCGTCTCCTAGGTTCGAATACTAGCATATTCCATACGTTAAGACAAGAAAGTGTTAAACGGTCTAGGAGTGACAACACCGGTACTAACGAATTTGGGAGATATACCGGAACCGATTGGATAATCTCTATGGAACAAGAAGAATTTAACAACTTTGATATTTTGTCTTGGTGGAAAGGAAGGCAATCTCAATTTCCCGTTCTATCGATTATGGCTCGAGATTTACTAAGCGTGACAAGCTTCTAGCTTAGCTTCAGATCCGTTTTTTCTCTAAGTGGAAAGGTATTATCGATACGAAGAACAAGACTAACACCGGCATCTTTGGAGATGTGTATTTGCTTGAAGGATCACCTAGACGCACAAGAACGTATACAACACACTTCAAATCTTGAAGGCGATTGTTTAGAGATCGAACAACAATTACACGAGGTCGAGTTGGAAACGGGTTATCCAATCAATATTGCCGATGAAGAAATCGTTCTAGAACAACAAGCTATGTCCGGTTCCGGTTCCGGTTCCGGTGACTCCGAATAAGACTTTTGTTAGGATTTATGTTTTCCTAACAGTAAACCCCCAGACAATTACAAATAGTTAGTTACTGAAATTTTATAGATAAAGTACTAGGACAGTACAAAATGTAAGTGCTGATCATTAGTTAATACCGTTTAGAAGAAAAATAGTATACCGTTTATGAATACGTATAAGAAAAAAGATATTAAGGAAAAATATGTAAGCGTTTTGTAAGTCAGTTATGGTTGATCCCTTAGTCCCCAATAAAAGGGATCCCTCTTGACATAGTTAAGACATACATCTCAAGATATCTCATAGCAAAATCAGTAT
Source organism: Tanacetum coccineum (assembly GCA_026074375.1). Lineage (NCBI taxonomy): Eukaryota > Viridiplantae > Streptophyta > Magnoliopsida > Asterales > Asteraceae > Tanacetum > Tanacetum coccineum. The sequence goes on along the minus strand of BQNB010031776.1, from coordinate 9,721 downwards.
CTCATTAGTTAGTAATCTTGTATTCATCCAAGCCATTATTAATATAAGATTATTATTCAGTTCTACCATTGGTGTTTCTTAGTACTTGTGTTATGATTCCGCATTACACACATAGTATTTCATAATCAGTGTTCTATAGATCAATGTATTTATACATCTTGGCTATCATCCTTAATAGGCTGCAGAGATCTATTCCTAAGGGACTCACAAGTGGTATCAGAGCCTGTGAGAAACTCTGAATAAGAAGAACAATTTAATTCAGTTACAAACCTTCATTCTTCAAAACTAAACATGTCTGCATCACAAGATGAAATTCCACCACCACCACCACCTCCACCATCATCACCACAAACACCAACCCAACAAACTCCTCATACAGTATCAACCATCAGCTCCTAGTATCTCAAAAGGGGAGAATATGATATATGCTAAGAAAATGGAGCACTACTTGGGCCCATACAATTACCAATCTGGAGGTTATACAAAAGTGGGAATGTCCAGATTCAATCACTACAGATAACACAGGACAAATTAAGGTTTTGCCCTCCTAGAACTGCAGAGAAATTTGTAGCTAGAGAAAGAGAGAGAAAATGCAAGGAACCCACCTTGCTTATGGCCCTACTAGTAAGATGCATCTTGCTAAGTTCCAAAAGATGACGATGCAAAAGAGATTGGATGCCATCAAAATCTAGATTTGTGTAAAAGACGAATCCAAGAAGATGCAAAAGTATATCTTGAAGCAACAGTTTGAAGGATTCTCTGTATCCAACACAGAAGGGCTTCACAAAGGCTATGACAGGTTCCAAAGTCTCCTAAGTCAGTTAGAGATTCATGGAGCAGGTGTATCTACTGAGGATGCAAATCAAAAATTTCTAAGATCTCTACCTTCTGCCTGGTCACAAGTCTCCTTGATAATGAGGACCAAACCAGGAGTAGACAGTCTAAGCTTTGATGATTTGTACAATAATCTAAGAGTCTTTGAGAGTGATATAAAAGGCTCTACTGCATCATCATCCTCTAGCTCGCAAAATGTAGCTTTTGTCTCTGAGAACACCAGCAGTACTAATGAAGTTAGTACCGCTTATTGTGTTCCCAATCTTTCTGGTCAAAACTCAAAGTATGAACAAACTTCATCATACTCACTTCTTGCTAATCAATCTAGCTGCCCTCAACTGGATCATGAGGACTTGGAACAGATTGATGAATATGACCTTGAAGAAATGGACTTGAAGTGGCAAGTGGCCATGATCTCAATGAGAATGAAAAAGTTTTACAAGAAGACTGGTAGAAAGCTACAATTTGATGCAAAAGAGGCTGTTGGCTTTGATAAAACCAAAGTGGAATGTTACAATTGCCACAAAACAGGTCATTTTGCTAGAGAGTGTAGATTCAAGGGAACTCAAGATAACAGGAGAAGGGATGCATGGAATTCTGGAAACAAGGATGGGAGCAGAACTGGACAAAAGGAGGATTCTAAAGCATTGGTGACAATTGATGGAGAAGGTGTGGATTGGACAACTCATTCAGAAGATGAAGATTATGCTTTGATGGCTTGCAACAGCTCAGACTCAGACACAGAGGTAATTTCTTGTTCTACTAAGTGTAAAGAGTCTTATGCTAATCTTAAAAAACTGTATGATGCTCAGAGAGAACAACTTAATGATGCAAGCATAGAAATAAAGGCATATTCTCAAGGTCTTAAGAAAGTTGAAGCACAGTTAGTTGCTCATCAACAAGGACAACTTTGGTATGAACAAAAGATAAAGTTTATGAAAATAGATTTAGATGATAAAACAGATGTTCTCACATACCATAAGAAATTATTAGCAGAAGCTCAAAAAGAAAAAGATGATTTAAAAGCTAAAGTAGAAAAATGGCAAAATTCATCTAAAAATCTTGGTAAACTTCTAAATTCTCAGATGAGTGCCTATGATAAATTTGGGCTTGGGTATGGGGATCACAGATATAATGGCATTTTGAGTTATGAAAATGAAGTTTTACAAAGTGTTTTTAAGGGTAAGGAAAGTGATTTCGATAATCCACCTTTAAATGATAAGTCTGTTAAAACGGGTGAAATGCATGCTGTAGCTCCTCCCATGACAGGGAATTATATGCCCTCTGGACCTGAAATTGAAGTAGATTACTCACAATTTACATATGGTCCAAAACAGACTCAACCAAGTGAATCTGAATCCCAATCAAGTGAAACTGATACCTGTGAATCTAACATTAGTACAGAACCCTCTGAATTAGTGTCTGAACCAGTTGTCAATGAACCAAATGTAGAATGTCAACCTAAGGTCTGGTCTGATGCTCCTATCATTGAGGAGTATGAATCAGATAGTGAAGATGAGTATGTGTCTATACCAATAAAAGAAAAAGAAACACCTAGTTTTGCTAACCAGCAAGTAAAAACTCCTAGGGAAACAGTTAAGGATAAGGTCACACATAGTCAAAAACCTAAAGTTGATAAGAAAGAGTTGGGAAATGGGTTCACTGTAAGAGCATGTTTTGTATGTGGTAGTCTTAATCATTTAATCAGAGATTGTGATTTCCATGAGAAGAGGATGGCAAGAAAAGCTGAGTTAAACAATGGGTGGAACAATGTACAAAGAGTGAATAAACAAAACCAATTTGTTCCTTCAGCAGTCCTAACTAGAACTGGTAAAATTCCAGTTAGTACTGCTAGAGCTAGCGGTACTAAACATTTTAGTACTGCTAGGCAAAGTTTTAACAGACAAGCAGTACCAACTAGTACTGCTATGGAAGTTAATACTGTTAAGCCCAATGTGAATAGAGTTAGACCAGCAAATGTTTTTCACAAAACTCATTCACCATCTTCAAGGTCTTTCAAAAAGACAACAGTACTTAGATCAGATTTTTCAAAACAAAAAGTTAATACTGCTAAGGTAAATGCAGTTAGTACTGTTGGGGGAAAAAGGGAAACTGCTGTTAAGCCCTCAGCAGGTTGTAATTGGAGACCACAAAGATACAACTGGTATAATTTCTCCAAATACAATGGTGGATCCAGTCTTAGAAATTGTTACATTTTCAAAGATCCACTAGGCAGGCTCAAGCCCAAACAGGCTTGGGTCCCTAAGAGATTCTAATCTCTTTCTTTTAATGTGCAGGATTATCCACATAGAGCTTTAAAGAATAAAGGAATTGTTGATAGTGGATGTTCCAGGCACATGACTGGAAACAAGGCTTACCTTGCTGAATTTCAAGATTTTAATGGTGGCCCTGTTGCTTTTGGAGGTAGTAAAGGTTATATCACTGGTAAAGGGAAAATAAAAACTGGTAAGTTAGATTTTGAGGATGTGTGCTTTGTGAAAGAACTTCAGCATTTCAATCTCTTTTCTGTGTTACAAATTTGTGACAAAAAGAACAAGGTTCAGTTTACTGACTCTGAATGTCTTGTTTTGTCTTCTGAGTTTAAGTTACCTGATGAAAATCAAGTATTACTTAAAGTCCCCAGACAAAACAATATGTACAGTTTCAATTTAGAGAACATTGTTCCTTCAGGAGGATTGGCTTGTTTAATTGCAAAGGCTACAACTGATGAATCTAACAAATGGCATAGGAGGTTGGGTCATGTTAATTTCAAAACTAAACTAAAACTTGTAAAAGGGAACCTTGTAAGAGCGTTTACCTTCAAAGCGGTTTCGTTTTTTTTCTAAAATGACACACTTGTGTTGCTTGTCAAAGGAAAGCAACACAGGCCTCTGTAAGGGCCAAATCGTTCAGCTCTATTAGCCACTCTTTACAAACTTCTTCATTTGGATTTGTTTGGACCTACATAGTAATGAGTTAAACCATAATACCTATTTCATTATAACAATGATGATTTTAGCAGGTTTAGTTGCGGTATTTTTCTTAAGAACTAAGGATGAAACTAGGCAATCCTTAAAGGACTTATAAGAAGATAGAGAACCAATTGAATCAAAAAAGTTAAAACCATTAGTTGATAATGTACAGAATTTAAGGAACAAGGATGTTATGAATTCTGTGGGTCAAAAGGTTCAAGAAGGAATACGTAATGCCAGAACTCCACAACTAAATGGAGTGCTGAGAGAAAGAACAGGACCCTTTATTGAGGCTGCTAGGTCCATGCTTGCAGATCATTTTTTACCTACCAACTTTTTGGGCTGAAGCAGTTAGTACTGCTGGTTATGTGCTAAAACGGGTATTAGTGACCAAAGCCTCATAATAAGAACACTTATGATCTTTTAAAGCTGGTAGATACCGATTATAAATTTTATAGACCGTTTGGGTGCCATGGTGAACCATCGTGATTACCATTGCCACCTGGTGTAAGTTTGCTGGAAAATCAGATGGGGATTTTTAGTTGGGTATTCTCCTACAAATCAAGGCTTTTTGAGTATAGAATTTAGAAACCAAAAGGACGTTGAGAAAAAACCAGCACATCAAAATTCTTTAGAGACAAACCAAATGTTGCAGGGAAAGACCAACTTGGCTTTTTGATCTTGATTATTTAACTGATTCTATGAATTATCATCCTGTAAGATCAGAGAATCAAGCTAATCATCATGCAGGTCAACAAGAAGCTAACCAAAATGCAGGTACATAAGACATTATTAATGCAAGGGATTCTAAAATAGAGGATGAATCTGCTCAAGACTGCTTTGTACTACCAATATGGCCTTCTTATTCTTCAAAAATCACTCCTATAGTATAAACAGATGATAAGAGAGAAGGTCCAAGAGAGGAAGAACAAGTCTTTATAGATGAACTTGAAAGACTTAAGAGGCAAGAAAAGGAAGCTAATAAGGAAGCTGAAGCTCTCAGGAAGAAGTTTGAACAAGAAACTAAGAACTTGGTTATACAAACAGGAGCTGCTAAGACTAGCAGTACTAACATTTTTAGTACTGTTAGCACACCAGCTAAAGCTAGCAGTACTAACCTAGTTAATACTGTTAGCATACCAGTTAGTACTGCCAATCCTCATGAGGGACTATCTCTTTCTGATCTAACAAATCCTGAAGAATATGATTCAGAAATACCTCTACTTGAGGATATCTATCAAAATTGTACTGATGGTATTTTTACTATTTCATCTTATGATGATGAGGGTGCAGTGGCTGACTTTACAAACTTGGAAACTGTTGTGAATGTTAGTCCTATTCCCACATCAAGGATTCACTCCTCTCATCCTACAGCACTTATTCTAGGAGATCCAACCTCAGCAGTTCAAACAAGAAGCAAATTGCATCACAGTTCTGGAGCCCATGCTTTTGTTAGCTATGTTCAAAAGCAAAGAAGAAATAATCATAAGGACTTCCAGCATTGTTTATTTGCTTGTTTCCTGTCTCAGAATGAACCCAAGAAGATTTTAGAAGCTCTTGAAGATGAAAGTTGGGTTGATGCTATGCAAGAGGAATTGCTGCAGTTTAAGATACAGAAGGTTTGGGCTTTAGTAGATTTACCTTATAGGAAGAAGGCTATCGGTACAAAGTGGGTTTATCAAAATAAGAAGGATAAAAGAGGAGTTGTTGTCAGAAATAAAGCAAGGTTAGTTGCTCAGGGACATAGGCAAGAGGAAGGGATAGGGACTATGAATGCTTTTTTTTTTTAGGTTTTTGCTCCTATGGCCAGGATTGAAGCCATAAGGATCTTTTTGGCCTTTGCCTCATACATGAGTTTTATAGTCTATCAAATGGATGTGAAAAGTGCCTTCCTTTATGGGAAAATTGATGAAGAGGTATATGTGTCTCAACCACCAGGTTTTCTAGATCCCAAATATCCTCAGAGAGTATACAAAGTTGTAAAAGCTCTCTATGGGCTACATCAAGCTCCCAAAGCTTGGTATGCTACTTTATCTACTTTCTTGTTGCAGAATGTCTACAGAAGAGGTACTATTGACAAAACTCTCTTCATAAAGAAGGACAAACATGATATCATAACATAAAAAATTAAAAAAACAAACAAAATAGGTTCAAGTCTATGTGGATGATTATCATCTTTGGTCTAAAAGAAATCTTGGTGTGATGAGTTTGAGCATTGATGAAGAGTAAATTTTACGATGAGTTCAATGGGAGAGCTCATTTCTTTCTGGAATACAAGTCAAACAGAAGGCAGATGGCTCGTCTTTATTAGTCAGGAAAGTATGTTGCAGGAAGATCCTGAAGAAGTTTGACTTTGCAAATGTTAAGACTGCTAGTACACCAATTGAGACTTAGAAGCCTTTAGTCAAGGATGAGGAAGCCAGTGATGTGGATGTCCATCTCTATAGGTCCATGATTGTCTCTTTAATGTACTTGACTGCTTCTAGGCCTGATATTATGTTTGCAGACTGTGCTTGTTCTAGGTTTTAGGTCACTCCTAAGTCCTCCCATCTAAGTGATGTCAAGATAATTTTTAGGTATCTAAAGGGCAAACCCAAAATGGGTCTTTGGTATCCCAGAGTATCCTCATTTGACCTGGAATCCTGCTTAGATAGTGACTATGCTAGAGCAAATCTTGACAGGAAATCCACAACAGGAGGTTGTCAATTTCTTGGCAGGAGATTCATTTCTTGGCAATGCAAAAAGCAGACCATTGTAGCTACTTCTACTACAGAGGCAGAGTATGTTGCTGCTGCAAGCTGTTGTGGGCAAGTTTTGTGGATACAAAATCAAATGTTAGACTATGGGTTCAACTTCATGAACACAAAGATCTACATTGATAATGAAAGCACCATATGCATTATAAAGAATCCAGTATATCATTCCAAAACAAAGCATATTGCTATTAGGCACCACTTCATAAGAGATGCTTATGAGAAGAAACTTATCCAGGTGCTTAAAATCCACACTGATGACAATGTAGCTGATCTACTAACCAAGGCTTATGAGAAGAAACTTATCCAGGTGCTTAAAGGGAGGCAATATGATGTGTTGTATAGTTTGTATGGATTGTTAAGTTTGAAGAAACATGTTAATCATAGGTGATGCATTTCAGGAGGGTTGATAGGATTTAGAGAGTCATTAAGCAGAGTTATTGGTGGTACTGAAGCACTCCTGATACCTACATTGTTCATTCTTTGGTTGGACACAGTTAGTACCGACAGTGCAACGTTAGTACCGCTGGGCAAAAGTTTGTACCGCTATAGAGACGTTGAAGAAAAATACCGCTAAGGGTACAAAGTGTAAATTGAAACGGTTTCCTTGAAATTAGGTCTCCTAAACCTATATAAACTCATCTCAATTGCACAGTTCCTTATGCAATCTCTCTTAAATACTTTCATATAATCAAGCCCTAATATCTCTCTTAATGACGATCACTCTTTCGACTATAATGGTTGTTCTTGATTCATGTCCTAAGCACAATATGGTCGCGTATCTGGAGAAGACTGAAGGGAATGCAGAGTTTTACGAGATCATTGATTTTCTTATGTAACACCCCCATTTTTACAATATAGCAGCGAAAGCTAATCTGGGTATTACTTTATGGATACAACAATCATAATCATAGAAAACAACTTTAAAAGAAATGTTGTTGGAAAAATTTAGTTATCATTTATTATAATCAGAGTTTTTACAAAATGAAGAACACCAAATTGAGACTCAGAAGCCTTTACAAGGATGAGAGTGCCAATGAAGTGGCTGTTCATCTTATAGGTCCATGATGGCTCTTTAAGTATCTGACTGCTTCTAGGCCTAATTATGTTTGCAGTCTGTGCCTTGTACAAGGTTCAGGTCACTCCAAAGACTTCCCAACTAAGGCTGTCAAGAGAATTTTTAGATAAATACCTAAGGGCAAACCAAACCTGGGTCTTTGGTATCCTAGAGTTCTCATTTGACCTGAATCCTACTCAGATAGTGACTATGCTGGAGCAAATCTTGACAGGAAATCCACAACAGGAGGTTGTCAATTTCTTGGCAGGAGACTCATTTCTTGGCAATGCAAGAAGCAGACCATTGTGGCTACTTCTACTACAGAGGCAAAATATGTTGCTGCTGCAAGCTGCTGTGGGCAAGTCTTGTGGATTCAAAATCAAATGTTAGACTATGGGTTCAACTTCATGAACACAAGATCTACATTGAATAATGAAAGCAACATTTGCATTGTAAAGAATTAGTATAATCATTCCAAAACAAAGCACATTGCTATTAGCAACAATTTCATAAGAGATGCTTATGAAAAGAAACTCATTCAGGTGCTTAAAATCCACACTGATGACAATGTAGCTGACTTACTCACCAAGGCATTTGATGTTAGTAGGTTTCAGTTCTTGGTAGTTACTATTGGAATGATAAATCCATAAGCTGCATTGGTTAAAAGGAGGCAATATGCTGTGTTGTATAGTTTGTAATAGAGAAACATGTTAACCATAGGTGATGCATTTCCAGAGGTTTGATAGAGTTTAGAGAGTTGTTGAGCAGAGTTACTGATGGTACTGAAGCACTCCTGATACCTACATTGTTCATTCTTTGGTGGACAAAGTTAGTACCGACAGTGCAAACTTAGTACCGCTGGGCAAAGTTTGTACCGCTTTAGAGACGTTAAAGAAAAATACCGCCAAGGGTACAAAGTGTAAATTGAAACGGTTTTCTTGAAATTAGGTCTCCTAAACCTAAATAAACCCAACTCAATTGCGCAGTTCCTTACGCATTCTCTCTCTAAACTACATTCGCATTTACAAGCCCTAATATCTCTCTTAACGACGATCTCTCTTTCAAGTACAATGGCTGTTCTTGATTCATGTCTGAAGCATACATGGAGAAGTCTGAAGGGAATGCAGAGTTTCACGAGATCATTGATTTTCTTAAGCGAAGTTCCATTCATCATGCTCTCACTGTAAATCCTGTTGTATCTACTACATTTGTTGAACAGTTTTGGACGTCTGCTAAGTCCAAAACAATCAACAATGTTAGGCACATTACTGCCAAAAATAGCTTGGCAAGTCTGTGTCTATCTCTGAGGCATCAATAGAAGAGTGATCTTCTTTTTGATGATGCTGATGGGATAGACTCATTACCTAATCAGGCTATATTTGATGCTATACAGCTTATGGCATATGAGGGGGATTTAATAGTGTTAACAATTAATAAAGCTTTGTTTTCACCCCAATGGAGGTTTTTATTTCATACAATGAATCATTGTCTTAGTTCAAAAAGTACCTCTTGGGATCAAATTCCTACTAATATTGCCACAGCTGTCATTTGTTTAACATCTAATCAGAAGTATAATTTTTCCAAATTAATCTTTGATGGTATGCTTAGACATTTAGATGCTAAGAAAAAGTTTGTAATGTACCCACGTTTTATTTCTATCTTTTTAGATAAACAACTAACTAATGTGTCTATACCTTTAGATCATTTTCCTGTAAATACTTTAACTAGTAAAGTCTTTTCTTTCATGGTTAAGAAGGGTAAGCATTTCTCAGGGAAAGTAACCCCTTTGTTTGCTACTATGTTGGTCCAACCAACTCAGGATGAGGGTGCTTCTTCAGAAAGACCATCTGAAGCTCTACCTACACCCTATCCTGCTCCCACTAGTGATGTACCTCTTGAGTCACAGCTTGACTCATCCCCTGCTCAAACTAGTGAGGTACCTATTGAGCATCAGTAGGCCCCATCCCCAAGACCTTCACCCACTAATACTATCCCTGATTCTATCCCAGAAACCTCTGGTAAGAATCTTGGAGGTCATTCATCCAGTGATAAATCCCTTTCAGGGAATGAGGGTGACATGACTATCCAAGGTGTCTATGATCTTT